>SEYY01020776.1:0-2500 GCA_009176605.1 Armadillidium nasatum | reverse complement strand
CGCATCCGCATCCGCATCCGCAAATTGGAAAATATGACATCCGATCCATATCACTATATATATATATATATATATATATATATATATATATATATATATATATATATATATATATATATATATATATATATATATATATATATATATATATATATATATATATATATATATATATATATATATATATATATATATATATATATATATATATATATATATATATATATATATATATATATATATATATATATATATATATATATATATATATATATATATATATATATATATATATATATATATATATATATATATATATATATATATATATATATATATATATATATATATATATTATATATATTATTATAAATATATATATATAAATATTATTATATTGTAATAATAATAATTAAAAATTAAAATGTGATAATTTTAAAAATAAAATAATTATAAATATATATATATAAAATATTATATTAAATATAATAAAAATATTATAATTTAATATTAAAATAAAAATAAATTAAATAAAAAAGAAACTATATAAAATGTATTTATTTTATTATTATTAAAATAAAAATGTTTATGTCATAATTTAATTATAATGTACTTTTATGTAAAATATAAAATTTATTATAAAATATTTTAATTTAAATAAATAAGATTTTGTATACTATTTAAATGTCAATTTGTAAAACTTTAAAAATCATAACTTTGTTAACCATTTTTGTTAAAAATAATAAATAAAGTGGAAAACTCTCTACTTTTCTTACACCTTCCCAAATACTGAGATAATTTCAGAAGGCATAGAAATAGTAGTAACCTTTCCCTTTATTCCGAGGAGCCAAAGAAGAATCCGCCTCTACAGCCAAGCTGCCCAAGAAGAAGACGTCCCAAGCAGAAGCCCTAAAAGAAACAGTCCCAAGCAGAAGCCCAAAAGAAGCTGCCCTTAGAAGAAGAAGTTCCAACGCCTCTGCTACCAAAAAGGAAACCCAGTTTGGCAGCTCATTTGCCCTCGACTGTGGTTTCCTTTGAAGTAGCCTTCCACCTGAGGCTACAGACGTTCCACGGGCCTGAAGAGAAGTGGTGGCTACCACACGCCTACCAGTCGGCATTCCACAAGGGGACTTAGGAAACACCCAGCCTCCTGATCTATCCCCCTTCGCTACAACAAAGTGTAGTGACCTCCTGGACCATACATTGGTCACCACAGAGATAGTTAGGTCACTATATAATTGGTGACTCGAGAGTGTGTTCAGATTTTCTGGACAACTACACTATGGACCCGGACAATCAGAAGGAGCAGGAGAGGGACACATCTCTTCTGTGAAAATAAAGCCGCCCACTTTCTCTGAAACCTCCGTGCCAACATGGTTTCGTGTCCTAGAAGCCCAATTTCATCTGGCGAGAATTTCGACTACAAAAACGAAGTACTTCCACGCTTTGTCTCAACTCCCTACCGAAGTTTTGGACAGAATTCCACAACCAGAGCTGGAAGCAGAGGACTATGATCGCTTAAAAAAGGCAGTTACTACCACTTTTGAAAAGTCAAAACTGGAACTTTTTAACGATCTTATGTCCAAGCAAACTTACAGTGGCAAGCCCTCTATCTATCTACTGGACATGCTCAGACAGGCCGGCAAATTAAACATAGGAGAAGACATTGTGAGAATGCAGTTTTTGAAAACTCTTCCTGGCAACGTACGAACTGTATTAGCTTCCCACACTACCCTCACGCTTCAACAACTCGGAGAACTTGCCAATGACTTACTAATAATGGACCATCCTACTACAGTCATGGCTGTATCACCAACATCATCTGCGGTAGCTTCTCCTTCAACCAAGACCTACAAATTACACTTCTGTTGGACTCAAGCCTTTCCATGAAAATCAGAGACCCCAAATTTGTAGAGGTCACATCTTCTATGGCCCAAATTCAAAATCCTGCAAGAAATGGTGCAAATGGCCTCACAAAACAGGACTAAATATCCTTCCAAATTCTAGGCCACCTTCAAGATCTTCTTCACCTGCCCCAAGATCTTCTTCACCTGCCCCGTCGGAAAACTAGAAGAGCGGACTGAAATCTGTGCCATATCCAGTTCGCAGCTTACAATTACTACCAAGATCTTTGGCACAAGTACCTTATTTCTACTTGACACTGGAGCTTCAATCAGTAGTTTACCTTACTCCATGGTTTCCAACATGACGCTTTTTCCTTCAAACATCACCTGTTCCGCAGCTAATGGTTCGCCTATCAAGTGTTTTGGGGAAATAGTGGCATGCATCACCATTCCAAAATTAAGAAGAGAATTTAACTGGACCTTCATCGTTGCAGAAGTCGCAATGCCTATCTTAGGAATGGATTTCCTCCATCATTTCAACCTTCTCATCGATTGTGGCAAGAAAACTCTACGTGACACCCATACTACTCTTCTAGCATCTTTAAAATCCTCCTCCATGGAAGTTCCATCTGTTCAAGCTCAACTTCAAATTGAAA
>SEYY01020775.1:22500-29466 GCA_009176605.1 Armadillidium nasatum | reverse complement strand
ATATATATATATATATATATATATATATATAATATATATATATATATATAATATATATATATATATATATATATATATATATATATATATATATATATATATATATATATAATATATATATATATATATATATATATATATATATATATATATATATATATATATATATATATATATATATATATATATATATATATATATATATATATTAAATCATTTGAAGTTATAGTTTTATACACCCCCACCCTCGGTTTTAAATCTTGACTGTGCTCATGTATATAATTGTTGTTCCACTATACTATCGCTTTTACAATGGAGATTGCTCCTCTGAACTCTCCAGTTGCATTCCTCCTAAAGCCTATGAAAAGAACTCGTACGACACGCCTTTCTTCAGTCTCATTTTTTCTCTGTTCAACTTTGACTCCATTCTTAACCATTATACAAGTGCTCCGTTGGTTAAAATCTAGAACATATTTCCTTTGTTTCCCCCAACTTCCTTTGACTTGTACAGTTTCAAACGCCCTGTGTCAGGACATGTCGGTCTTTAATTTTAACTTCGTTTTTAAATTTTTTTTCCAATCAACTCCGGTTGAATTTGGTAGGTAACCAACATTTAAATATTATGAATTACTATTTTTTATCTTATAATTAAAATATTTTCCAACCTATAATTCAGTAATAAATATGAGTATTTGGGAATAAAAACTTGAATGTCGCGAGTCCATCCTTTTTTATTCTATTCGAAAAACCTGCTGCTAAGTCGAACAATCCCTCAACAGGGGGCTACATTATAATTCAAACTCAAACGTAGTAAATGAATCAAATCTGTTTCTCTTAAATATTTAAATACTACTGCAGTAGTCTTTTATTTTGGTGACAAATTTCAGTCATAAAAGATGTCAAAACTGAGACCAAAGGCCGAATCATTGTGTGCATTGTACGAGAAATTCCGTCATTATTGTAGAAATAAACATTTTCCGGTATTTCCCTTTCGTTACTGTCTGTATTTATTTCAAATTTTATGATTCCTTTCATTTAAATTGGCGTTGAAATATAGAAGTAAGGATATTTGTTTTTGAACTTAAAACGAAATGTCGTCGAATAGCTTGGTTTCCAAATGCATTTTTCATTCTGCAACTATCTATGTAACTAGCAACAGGAATTTCCTTTACATTTACTTGTAAATGACGGTTAAGTGTTACTGTAACATTTTTCGTTTTACATTTTAACAACAAAGAGTTATCATTGCAAATATAAGGTTCCTTATGTGACAAGTTTGTACCCACCTCTCACCTTTTCCATAACAGTGAATAGAAACTGAACACAAGACTTTTCTAAGCACACTCAATCAAACCTACAAAATGAAAGCACACTAGATGAATCTCTTGCAAGAGAAAGAAACTAATCATGCTATATGAAAAATTTAATTATGTAGCAGAGAGATACGCAAATATTTTTGTTCAAATGTGTGCATATTTGTTATTGGCTGATTTTAAAGTCAACCTAAATAAAGACCTTCGTGAAGGTAAGATACAAAAGGCATCTTACCTAGCAATTTCAGGGGCCTCACCGTCATGGAAAATAGTCAGAGTAAAGCTATTACTCTCCATGGGGTATGACGAATTAGAATATACAATACGATGGAATTAGATAAAATAAAAGAGATACTTGTTTGGTACTATCTTATCCATTTAAATTAGGAATGAAAGTTTCTAAACAATCGAGTATAACACAAAAACATGTAGTGATATGATAACTTTCCTCTCAAAGACTGGCATTCAAGTTTCATCTTCACTCCTCATCGTAATATTTTTATCCATATTAATTCTTTCATCACAGTTATAGCATCTTCACTACAATTTCTGCAAAACAAAGTAACAAGTTTTATACAATCTCTGTCTCTGTTTTGACCAAGAACCCCGAGTTGCCTAAAGCCGCTTGTTAGAACCTTTATTTAATATAGAACTTATAACATGTAAATAAAAATTTATTTTCTCATCGTTTGTTACAAATTGTCCATCTCCATTCAGTCATGGCAGTATCTGTCAAAATAAATATGAAAATAAGTGTGCTTTAATGTGTATATATATATATATATATATATATATATATATATATATATATATATATATATATATATATATATATATATATATATATATATATATATATATATATATATATATATATATATATATATATAAATATATTGTAAATAAAAATGAAGATTGTAGCAGAATTACCTTACGGGAAAGCGTATATTGTGTTTAACCTTAATATTAAATTCACTCTTTCAGCTTTTTATAATGCTTAAGATAATTTACGCAACAACAGTGGTCGCTCTATTGATTTCACATAAAGATATCAATTTTTATACACGTTTCTTTCAAGCAAATAGATCACTGAACACTTTGACGTATTTGAATTTTAAAAATTTTGAGAAGATTTTCCGAGTGAGAGCAAAACTGTTTTTTTTTTTTTTCTTTTTTGAAAGTGGGTTGGTCACAAGCCCTCATTATAAAACTTAAAGATTCGAATGGTACATTTGAGATGAATGTTAACTTAACTTAAAAGCAAAAAAGAAAAGGATTAAAAAAGTCAAATTCATTTCACACTCATTTAATGTGAATTAAGAAAAAGTCGGAAATTTCATTTCGGCCAATTATTAAATTTAAGAAAACTACCACTGATATATATATATATATATATATATATATATATATATATATATATATATATATATATATATATATATATATATATATATATATATATATATATATATATATATATATATATATATATATATATATATATATATATATATATATATATATATATATATATATATATATATATATATTAAATATTTATTTTTTTATATAAATTTTAAATAATACATTTTTTAAAAAAAAAAAAAAAAAAAAAAAGTACTCATAAAACAAATAAAAAAAATAAAAATAAAATTTTTCTCTCTCTTTAAACTAAAATAAATTTTGAAATCTTTTGAAAAAAAAGTTAAAAATTTTCAGAATTCACAATTTCAAACAAGCATAAAAGTATTAAAGATATAAAAATAATTCTTCAAATTTTCAATATTACAAAAAATTCCAAAAAAAAAAATAATGGTAACTATTATATATATATATATATATATATATATATATATATATATATATATATATATATATATATATATATATATATATATATATATATATATATATATATATATATATATATATATAATATATTTTTTTATATTTTATTTTTTTTTTATTTTATTTTTGTTTTGAAATTTTTTTTTATTTTTTATTAATATTTTATATTTTAAATAACTGATGTTATTTAAGCGCAGGTACTGGTGAAGGAAACAAAACATATATATATATATATATATATATATATATATATATATATATATATATATATATATATATATATATATATATATATATATATATATATATATATATATATATATATATATATATATATATATATATATATATATATATATATATATATATATATATATATATATAATGGTGACTAGACTTGCTTCACTGTTGAGTATGGTGTGATGAAAATCTACTAGTTTAAATTAGCCAGGAACTAGGAAATATTGTAAAAAAAAAAAAAAAAAAAAAAAAAAAAAAAAAAAAAAAAAAAAAAAAAAAAAAAGGAAACTCTAAAAAAATTCTTCAATATATATATAAAAAAAAGAAAAAAAAAATAAACTATTTACAACACAAACATCCACTAACTCTATATTTACAGGAGCTTCACAAACAATTCAATCTCTAATTCGCTTATTCTCGTATACTATAAACACTTAAATATCCCAAACATACTTTATCATATAAAAATACATTATTACACGTACGTAATAATAATAATAATAATAATAATTACATCCTAAATTAAATAAAACTATTCTTTGAAAGTTTCGGTATATATATATATATATATATATATATATATATATATATATATATATATATATATATATATATATATATATATATATATATATATATATATATATATATATATATATATATATATATATATATATATATATATATATATATATATATATATGGTGTTTAAAACCTAACACTGCGATAAAAATCCTAACGAAACATGCGTACACTAACATGAACATACACATATACATACACAAATGGAAGTATAAAGAACTGTACAATATTTACACATAATCTACATATGTTTATGAAAAACTTATTAACAAGTACATGTGTTTTATATTATTAGGATTATAAATCTTATTTAACCTCATTCAGTGGCTATATATATATATATATATATATATATATATATATATATATATATATATATATATATATATATATATATATATATATATATATATATATATATATATATATATATATATATATATATATATATATATATATTATTCTAATGAGTATTTTGAAGGCTGTGGAAGAATAGGAGGAAGAAGCGATTTTGATCTTTATTTTTTTCTTTTTCATCCGACGAAAAAAGGTAGATTCCTTAATCGTTAAAGAGGCCTTCATATTTCTGAAAAAGATAAAAAGAAATTATTAAGTATTTGTAGTTTTGAAACGAAAGATTTGAGGTCAACTCACTTTTTGTGTATTAAAAAAATATTTAATATCTCACAGAACTACAAAAAAAAAAAGGATGAAAAGAAAAATATGGATGAGAAACATTCACTAGAATCCACAACCTCATTTCATCACTGGTCATACATCAGAATTACTTACAAACCAAAATAAACCAAATAAAAAAACGAATGGTTACTTTAAATATAGGTCGGCTAGTGAAGTGTAAATGCATGCAAAGAAAAAAAAAATACTGAAGCACTGGGTATGATCAGTACCTTTATTTGCGTGTGGTTTTATTACTAGAAAGGGGTAGTGCTTACACTTTCCTCTTTTTCATATTTATCCAGGAAAGATCCTCCTCCAGGGGGCTCTATAGGAGGTACTACTGGCAATACGGGAGCCACTTCTCCCTCTTTACCGAATATTGTAGACGTTGGACCCTCCTATAATGTTGGCAGAAGGGAAATAAAGGAGTTACGAAAAATGAAAACTATTGTATTGATTAAGCATAAGAATGAAAAGGATATATTTTTGGTTGCCTTTTTAAACGCACGAAATGTTATTAGCATTAAAAATCCAAGCATTTGTTGTTAGTATAAAGGCAAAGTTATCAGAAAATGCCCAACCCGTCTGAGTACATAAAGCTTATAATAATTTGATTAAAGCATGTAACTCTAGTTAAAACTCATTTCATATAAAAAATATTAAATAAAAAACAATCTTACCGGTTTTGGTCTCCAACCACATCCCGGTAATGGTAATCCATCTAGGCCGGTCGGACAGGGTGCGTCAAGTCCAGGAAGCCCTTGTTCCCCCAAGGGACCTTTTTTACCCCGTTTTCCTCGTTTCCCCTATATATATATATATATATATATATATATATATATATATATATATATATATATATATATATATATATATATATATATATATATATATATATATATATATATATATATATATTATATATATATATATATATTATTTTTTATTTTACCTCTGGTGGGAAAATGCCAGAGGCCTACCAAATTTCCACCAGAGAAAGGAGCAAATCGGGAACCTGGTCAAATTAAAGGCCGACATGTTCTGATACACGGCGTTTGAAGGTGTGTAAGTCATGGGGAAATTGGTAAAATAGATGAAGGGATTGTGTTCCAGACTTAATTAGTGGAGTACATGTAAGATTGAGCATAGCGGTTAAGTCTGGGGTCAGAGAGTTGGACAGAGAAAGGATGAGACTGTGTAGAAAGACGTGTCGCACGACCTCTTCTCAAAGGAGGCGGTATGCGACGAGAGAGTTCGGAAGAACAGTGTCTGTTGTAATAGCGATAGAATTGAGAAAGTGACGCAACAATTCGACAGACAGAAAGAGATTGAAGAGAATTAGTGATTGTAGGATAGTTTGTAAGACGAAAAGCCCTTGACTTCACTTTTTCAAGGAGCTGTAAGAGTGGAACCACCCTAAATGTGAGGCGAACTCCATACAGGGGCGAAAAACACCCCTATAAAGAGCAAGCAACTGGGGTGGTGTGAAGAAGTTCTGAAGGTGCCTCAGAACACCCAACATCTTAGAAGCTTGTTTAGAAAGAAAAATAATGTGATCTTTCCAAGAAAGATCACGAGAAAAAGAAATACCATGAATATTAAGGAGAGATGAAGGTCTGAGTTGTGTGTTTTCGAAGAAGATATCATAGTTGTGTGGAAGATTGTGTCGAGTAGAGAGATGGAGGAACTGAGTTTTTGAGGCATTGCAAACGATCATGTTTTCTCTGCCCCAATTTTAAATGCGAGATAGATCAGAGGTTAGTTGCTCCAAAGTCACCCTCCTTGCGTCTATTAACTGTTGTTGGGAGGGGCGCCTTTCAAACTGAAAAGAGTAATGAAGGGTGGAGTCATCAGCATAGGAGTGGATAGGAGATGAAGTAATAGAGAGAAGGTCATTAATGAAAAGCAGAAAAAGTGTTGGGAATAGAACAGATCCTTGAGGAACACAATTATATATATATATATATATATATATATATATATATATATATATATATATATATATATATATATATATATATATATATATATATATATATATATATATATATATATATATAATATATATATATATATGCGTATATGTCGAGCGTGTGGATGTAAGAAGAATTCAACATCTGCGGGTGTGGATCTTCAAATTTTACCGAAATTACTTTGAAGATATTTAAAATTTTAAACTGTTAGGAGAAATGGTATTTGTAATTAATAAAACATTTGAGAAACTTCAATATAACTCTGGTCCGGAAAAGATTTTGTGTTTTCCAATAAATACCACAAAAGAAGAAAATAGGACGAAAGGAGACGA
>SEYY01020775.1:2500-10000 GCA_009176605.1 Armadillidium nasatum | reverse complement strand
AGTACGCCAACGTTACGTCGCAGATATAGAGGGTCAAGAGAGTTTGAAAGTAGGGGACAGTTTATTAATCTTTTTGCTTTAGACTCAACCCTATCATGAGGAGTGGAGGAACCGGTGCCCACGAAATATGAGAACAGTACTTCATACAAGGGCGAATAAGACCCTTATGTAATTGGA
This sequence comes from Armadillidium nasatum, assembly GCA_009176605.1. Taxonomy (NCBI): domain Eukaryota; kingdom Metazoa; phylum Arthropoda; class Malacostraca; order Isopoda; family Armadillidiidae; genus Armadillidium; species Armadillidium nasatum. The sequence goes on along the minus strand of SEYY01020775.1, from coordinate 9,823 downwards.
GTAACTGTTCAGAAAGAAAAAATTCTTGCAACCTGAATAGTATTCACAGTTTCTTTGAGGCCGCCTTAGCAGCCACTGTGATATGTGGTTCCCAAGAAAATTTATTGTTTATGTTTAGGCCAAGAATGTTAATGCTATTTACAGGCGAGACGGGAGAGCCATCGAAAAAGATAGGGAAGTTTGGAGGTGTTTTTGAGAAGGAGCTGTAGAGAAGTTGAGTTTTTAAAGAGTTGAATTTCACAAGGTTGCTATGACCTCATCGGGAACTTCCATCCAGATCGACAAGAATAGAATCGGAAAGTTGAAGACGAGAAGCAAAAGAAAGAGGAGCAGATTTGAAATGAGTAGAAGAATGCAGATTTGAGCCATCAGCGTAAGAGTGAACAGAGTTAGAAGTGCAGTGGAGAAGATCGTTAATGAAAACTAAGAATAAAGTTGGAGATAAAACAGAACACTGAGGAACACCACCATTGACAGAATAGGAGGAAGAGGTCGGTCCATCTGCAAGGGCCGAAATGAAGCGATCTGAGAGAAAACTACACAAAAGTAAGCAAAGAGAAGGAGGAAACCTAAAAAGAAGGAAGCTTGGAGATCAGCGACGCATACCATACCCGGTCAAAAGCCTTGGATATGTCAAGCGCCACCACACAAGACTCCCCGAAATCCCGAAAGGCGGAACACCATAGATTAGAAAGATAGGAAAGTATGTCACCAGTTAGCCTCGAGCGTAGAAACCATACTGATGATCTGAGAGAAGAGAATGAGACTCCAAATGATCCGGGAAATGAGAGTTAAGGAGTTTAAAAATTTTTAGACAGAACACAAGCGATAGTTGGAAGAGTCAAAGTGGTTACCATTTTTCGGGATCTGCTCAACACATGCGAACTTCCAGAACTGAGGTAAAGTATTAGTATTAAAGCATATAGAGAGTAGAGATGAACGAGGACAGGCGCTAACTTCGAAGCACATTCCTTCAGAACACGAGGGAGAATGTCATCCGGGCTACTGCCTTCCTGACGTTCATAGATTCAAATATTAATTTTTTCTTCGTAAACAAAGTACCTAGCAACAAAGATGTAAAAAGTAATTCCAACACCAGTTTAAATTTCAAGTATATATATTACAACGTAAAATTTAGAGTTGCGACCCAACAAGCTGATAACATAGAGCCTGAACATTTATTCATACTCATAGATGATTCAGATGTTTGATTTTTTATTCACTGAAAATATATATTATATATATATATATATATATATATATAATATATATATATATATATATATATATATATATATATATATATATATATATATATATATATATATTATAAAAAAGCTCACATCTCACTGGCATTGCCCTATTCGAGGAGAGGAGCTTTTTCTAGGTAGTATATACCTAAGGATCGACAAGTGGGATCGAACCGGCGCCCTCTAACATGTGTTAATCTTTCTAACGTTTGTGCCACGGCAGACAACAATAAATAAATTAAAATATATAATATATATATATATATATATATATATATATATATATATATATATATATATATATATATATATATATATATATATATATATATATATATATATATATATATATATATATATATAATTACCCCGTCTCCCTTAACACCATCTGCTCCTTTATCTCCTTTAATTCCTGGAGGCCCTTGTAAACCTGGAGATCCTGGCGGTCCTGGGACACCCGGAGGACCTGTCACCTGAAACGAAATTAAATATGAAATAATAATAAAAACAAGTAATAATAATACTAATAATATAATAATAACTATAATTATAATATATGAAATGTTTAAAAACTCACCAATTCACCAGTAATTTCCCATGCACCTGAATCACCCTGCCGAAAATAATATATATATATATATATATATATATATATATATATATATATATATATATATATATATATATATATATATATATATATATATATATATATATATATATATATATATATATATATATATATATACTCGTATATAAAGCAAACAAAAAATTTAAATCTTACCTGTCTTCTTCTCAACTTTTTGACTTTCTGAAAAAAGATAAGAACTTTAGTAAACTTAATAAAAAAAAGAAAATAATAATAATAATAATAATAAAAATAATAATAATAATAATTAATAATAATAAAAATCCAATCCTTCTATAAATATTTTAATAGACAAACATAAATATTGAATTGTTAATAACATTTTAAGTTAGAAAATGTAAAAGAAAGACCACAACTGTCCTGTCCCAAACAGCTTTTCAAACACAATTTTACCGTCAAGAATTGCACTCCTTTTTAAAAAACTAAATTACAATAAATTTAAAAACATTTTGATTTCTTTAATTAAAAGAGTATGTTATAATCGGCATAGTTTGTAAAATGGTAAGTAGATGAAAAAAAAATTTAAAAAAAAAAAAAAAAAAATTAAAAAAATAGTAAAGAATAAAATTAAAATTAATTTTATTATTATTATTATTATTATTATTACACTGGGGAACAGATTTCAATTTTGTCTATTGAATTAGATTTGATGCTGAATTATAAGTAATTTGTATAGACTGAGCACGAATTTTCACTCGATTATACTGTATCAGGCCCTGATTTTACTCAATTAACCACATACTTCCTCCTCCATTGTATTCATAAAAAAAACTTTTTTTCTCAATACTCCCAGTCTTTTTGCAGTTACACATATGTATCTAGGTTATTATCTAGATATCTGTACCTATTGTTATAATATTGTTGTACTATGTCTATTTGTATACGAAGCATCTTAAAAATGTTTTTAATGGTATTTTAAACCCATTTTAATATTATTAAAGTAAGCTAGAAATCTCATAGGATTCTACAATTTTCTCGAGCGTTCCTGTTTCTGGATAACATTTTTGAGCGACAACTAAAATGTATATGAAGGAAACTCGTTTCTGGAGTCAGTCAGTCATTCAGTTGAGTTAGTTAATTAAGTTTGGCAATAACATAATTTTGAATTACAATATGATTTAGTGTGTAATTTTGTCATCAAGATTTAATAGCCTTGATTTAATCAGACGTAATTTATATTTTACCTACTCATCCGTATTTCTAGTTTAATTTCGTAAGTTGTAAATACCTATTAATAAATTGTGGGCTCCACATAAAGTCTGCACTATATGCATTGAAAGACAGCGGTCTTGAACGAAAAGTTCGGGTCCAAAAATACCATTTGGATGTTCCGATGGTAAATTTGATTACATAAAGTTACGTAATTTAATCACTAGTATATTTTAACTTACCTAAATATAACTAACTTACATACGTAAGCAAAAATTTACATAAAATTTTTTATAAGGTTGAAACATACAAATGTTAAATCATTGGGTGATCACTTTTGATAAAATTCATGACAAGGTCTCTCGTCGCTTTTGTTAACGTTTTGAATTTTTTTTTCCATATCAGGTTTGGCGATAGCTTACAAACCAAGAGATCAATTGCTACTTTGGCTTTGTCAAGACTTAGGGGTTCACTAGGAAAAATAAACACTGTATCAAGTACCTAACTGAGATTCCCATTCCAAAATTTAAGAGTTTGCCAACTCAAAATTTAGATGAAAATATTCTTAAAGATACTGTTATTGTACTCTGCGGAGTCTGACACCAATTTTGACCTTAGCGTATTTGAAAGTCAAAACGACCTGCAAAAGTTTAACCAGGTAGAGTTGATTGATTTTGTAAGGAATATAAATTTGCCAAAACAGGCTGGGGAAATTTTAATTTCAAGACTAAAAGAGAAACACGTGCTAACTTCAAACAATACATTTCATTTAACAGAAAAAGAGAAGAATTTCTTAAATATTTTAGAAAAGCAAATAGTTTAGTATCAAGCAGCGATATACCTGGTTTATTAAAGGAAATGGGGGTTGAGTCTTACGATACAATGATTGGCACTCGTTTTTAGAAAGTTCGAAAGATGTGTCTAAGTGTGTGTTTTTTCATAATGGCAATCTATACGGCTAGAAAAAGATTGGCTACTCATCGAAATTAAAAGAAAAGTATGAACATATAAGAGAGGTTTTAAATCTTATCAAATTTATAGAGCACGAGTGGATCATATATGTTGAATTAAAAATTTTAATTTTCTGCTAGAACAAGTACGAGGGTATACTAAATATTCTTGCTTCTTTTGTTTATAGGAAAGCAAAGCCAAGTGAGACCGTTATTTCTAACAAATCTGGCCAGCACGAACTTGACTTACTGTCGGAGAAAATAAATGAAATTAATCAATCCACCCTTAGTGAGCATATATAAAATCATAGTCCTCATTAACAATATGCAAAAGCTTTAGATACGAACGGCAAGTATTTTGAATACATAATTTCAAAATTACGAAGTTCAAGTTATGAAAAATTCAAGGCGGGAAGTTTCGACTTCCACAAATAAGAACATTAATTAAAGACAGCAATTTTCCAAATGTTATGAATAAAGACGAGAAAAAATGCTTCTTTCTCATTTGTGGACTTGGAAGAAAACTTTATAGGTAATTATAAGCCAGATAACTACGAAGAAATCGTAAAAAAAAACAGAGTTAGGTTTCAATATGAGGTTTAAAATACATTTTTTAAATACTGTAGCTTTCTTGGCCAATTTCCAAGTAATTTAGGTGATATAAGTAACGAACAAGGAGAGAGATTCCACGAAGATAGCAAAATTATGGAAGAACGGTACCAAGGACGCTGGGTTTCCCACAAATTGGCTGATTATTGCTGGCGCTTGAAGAGACCTGCCATCAACAAGCAAATAAACTAGAAAATCTTTAATAAAATTTTTTTTGCCATAGTGAAATATTTTTTTTATAAAGTAATTCCTATAGTTATTATGTAATTATACTGTAGTTTGAACAGTTTGTATTCATGAAACTTGAAAAAAATTTCTTAACTTACTTTTTTTGTCCTTAATCTGAAAATGGTCCATAGGCTGTTGACAAGAATCAGGCAGGACCTGATAGAGCCAAAACCGAGTTGAAATTCGTATTCAGCGTACTCAAATTCACTAGAATCATTCGTCAGATATCATTCAATAAAATAGGCGTTCCCCAGTCTTAGGTTTTCTTATTATTATTTTTTTTTAATTATTATTAATTTTATTATTATTTTTAATTATTTTTAATTTTATTATTATTTTTTAATGCAAAATATGTATTTTTTTTAAATATTCTTCTCAATGTTTAGTTTAACATTTACTACGCAAAGCTGAGGCCAACCGAAAATAAATAAATTCCCGAAAAATACCTAAACCAAAGAAAAGTTAGTACATAATTAAAACCACTAAACAACTTACCACATTCTCTCAATTAACGTTCAAATGTACATGTATAAAATAAAAACCTAAATACCCCCCATACATAAAAAATTACGTACCTCACAAAACCTAATACTAACAATTAAAAAAAAAAAAGCACCCGCGATGTTTTGAGATAAAAACACCACCTCTTTTTTTTCAAGGGTAATTAGTAAATGAATGAAAATTTTTAACACAGCCTCAATTTTCTGAAAATTCTCTCTTTTATAGTAACAATCAAAGAGATATTATTCATATTTATTGTATAATTTTCTTCCTTTCTATGATTGGTGAGAGCAGAATTTTGATCACCTTCTCTCAGACTATATGAATTCTGATATTTACGCCTAGTTAAATCTGCATTCTCCCAACGTACATTTTATAACAGCCACCACAATTAATTTTATAAATTAATTCATTTTTTTTCCTTCCTCTCAGAGCAGACTTCAAAACCTTTTTTTTTAAAAGTACATGGGACCGATTAAATTATATATTTTTTGGGGACATATTTCTTAAAATCTGTGTCATGGTCCAAACTACCCTGGAAAACCAAAATATTTTTCAAGTCAAACTTTTCTTTCAACAATAATAATAAAAAATTTTTTTAATATTTTCTTTACTTGTTTATTATTATATGAGATGGGTATTTTAGAGGGATATATATATATATATATATATATATATATATATATATATATATATATATATATATATATATATATATATATATATATATATATATATATATATATATATATATATATAATATTTATATATAAACAATTTCAGAGGTGTAAAAATTGTGAACTACATATTTTTAATAATCGTAAAAATTGTCCTACAACAATCCCTTTTTTTTTAACAAATAAAGAAAATGACGAATAATTAATAATGGACATTGTAGTTAGTGTTGGTTTCTTTTCTATAAACTTTGAATTCACTGCGACCTTTGCTTGAGACCATCACGTACACATTCAAAAATTATAAATTTTTTTATTTTTCGATCTTTCCAACGTAAATTTTATGAATGAAACAAAAATATTTAAAATATTAAATAGGTGTTCTGGGTTATATTTTCATCCCATACCGCGGAAACCTATAATATTAAAAGTAATTAAAAACTTGAAGTATTTATTATTTTTTTTCAAATAGCTTCATAAAAATTTTAATGAGACGGGGATAGTAGGAAACCCATGCTTAAACTGCTAATTTATTTTTAAAAATCTTCCGTTAAATTCAAAATATGAATGATCTAAAATGCTATTTATTAATTTCTTTTTTTTTTTTTTGTACTCAAACTCAAGTGAAAATACAATCTCAAATTTTTTAACATATTCTTCCAACAGTTCTAATGTTAATTGGAATAGAACATTCGTAAATAATAAAACGACATCAAAGCTTACGAATATTTTATTTATAAAACATATATTTCAAATTTTTTCCTATAAAGTCGATAAATTTTTTTTTCTAAGTGATGGTCTGAAATCTGATCCCACTAAACAAGATAATTCTCCCCAACCCACTAAGATAATTTATATGAAACACATTTTCTAATTGACACGAATGGAAGCAAAAGAGATATTTGATTTGTGTAATTTTGGTAAACCTTAAAAAACTACTTTAGACGAAAAGGATTTTAATGAACTGAGTTTCTCTGCGGACTATTTTTCAACATTATTTAATTTTTTTTTTTTTTTATCCTCTTCTTTTTTTAAGGTTTTTTAAATTAATATTATATATTATTATAATAATATAATATATATATATATATATATATATATATATATATATATATATATATATATATATATATATATATATATAATATATAATATATATATATATATATCCAAAGAAGGGAAAAAAAATCAGATCCTTATAAATAGATTGGGTAATTTTCCGCATCATTTTCCTGTTCAAAATTACTTTGGTAAAAATTTTATTTCCACAATATTATGGTTACAGCCTCCAATAATAATAATAATAATAATAT
>SEYY01020774.1:7500-11150 GCA_009176605.1 Armadillidium nasatum | reverse complement strand
AACACCAAGAATTTTAAATACGAAAAAGGATCGAGTTGTGTGGTTTCTAAGATATAGCTGTGTAGAGATTATGCCGAGTAGAAAAATGAAAGAACTGAGATTTTGAGGCGTTGATGACAACCATATTTTCTCTGCCTCATTTTAGAAATTCGAGAAAGATCAGATGTTAGTTGCTGCATTTATAAAAAAAGGTATTCGAGTATGTGCTTTTAAGACTGTTGTGTACATGTGAAGGAATGGAAGGAACTTGAAGTGCGAGGTACCCCAGTATATGGTTTTGGGTATTCTGAGGATGCTCTCTCAAAAAATTAAACAAGAAATGGGCGAACCAGAGGACAATAGAGAACAATGGAAAACACCAGCCAAATCTGGGTAATCCCAATTTGAGTTCTTTCATTGTTTCTGACTTCGTGTATACATAGTACAGATCAGCTTTCGAAGCAGCTGGTGCCTCAGTTACTTAAAACCAGTTAGTCACATTGAACTTTACTGAAAAATCACAAAAGCATTTTACTGAATTAAACTCATGCTTAGTTCTATGAAATTGGGAAAAGCAAAGGTCTAATTTGAAACCCAAAGTTACTTGTACCATCCATATATCCCTATGCAAAGCACCAGGTTGCCGGACATATATTTTTCTTAGTGCTTTCTCCGGTGCTATACCCAAATCGTCGACAGGAAAAATCGTCGACAGGTCAAACCGTCGACACTTTTAACAAAAATCGGGGATTACCCCAAATCGTAGACAGGAAAAATCGTCGACAGGTCAAATCGTCGACAAGCCAAAAACAAAATTTTGCCACGCGTCCAAAACGTAGACAGTTTTTTTGTTAAGGTCATTGGGTCGACAACATTTTTTTACAAGTCGGCCAAATCGTCGACACTATAAATCGATATCCATTAATCGAAAGATATATATCATCATCACTCACGGGTCGGGGGGTACGGGGGCATAGCCCCCCGTAGACAAATGTTCGTGTGCCATGCATCTACTAAAATAATATATTAAAAATTAAAAAAATATATTCATAATTATGATAATAATAAAATTAAAAAAATAGGCTTACATATCGATTATATCGATATAAAAAAAATTACGATGCTGGTCAAACAGTCGACACATTTTTTTTCACATGTGTCCAAAACGTCGACACTTTGAAATTGAAAGGAAAACGATAGACAGATTTTTTTCAAAAGTGTCGACGATTTGACCCCAAAATGTCTATCGTTTTTCTTTCAGTTATATACTGTCTACGATTTGGCCATACTCTAAAAAAATTGTGTCGACCGTTTGACCAACATCGTATTTTTTTTATATCGATACAATCGATTATGTAAGCCTATTTTTTTAATTTTAGTACTATAATATTATAAATATATTTTTTTAATTTTTAATATATTATTTTAGTAGATGCATGGCACACGAACATTTGTCTACGGGGGCTCTGCCCCCCGTACCCCCCGACCCGTGAGTGATGATGATATATATCTTTCGATTAATCGATATCGATTTATAGTGTCGACGATTTGGACGACTTGTAAAAAAATGTTGTCTACGTTTTGGACAAAAAAAAAAGTTGTCTACGTTTTGGACGCGAGGCAAAATCTTGTTTTTGGCTTGTCGACGATTTGACCTGTCGACGATTTTTCCTGTCTACGATTTGGGGTAATCCCCCTTTCTCCACCTAAATAAATAATCATCAATTCTAAAAGTTCTTATATATTTGCCCTGAAATAATTTTGGACAATTTTTCAGAACAAAACTGAACTAAATCCAACTTGAAAGCTATGTTACTGTCATCTTCTGATTCATAGCTGTTAGATCTATATTTCAAAACTTCTTAAATCATTTAAAGAGAAAGGTTTCTAGACATTCTGAAGTCTCAAATCCTGTTTGAATAACATCTGATACGACAATTTCATGAAGGAAACTTCAATTTAGTTTTCTTTTTTACCTGCAATTCAAACCTCTTTTTCCCTTGTATCAATACCTGCAACAACTAACCTCGGAAACAGCTGAGACTCTTCCCAATACAAGTCTAGGTACTTCAAGAAACTTGGCTTTTCACTCATCACTAATTAGAGTAACTAGTCTTTATACATTATCATTGGGATCATTTGCGTAAGTATATATAATATATATATATATATATATAGATATATATATATATATATATATATATATATATATATATATATATATATATATATATATATATATATATATATATATATATATATATATAATATATATATATATATATATATATATATATATATATATATATATATATATATATATATATATATATATATATATATATATATATATATATATATATATATATATATATATATATATATATATATATATATATATATATATATATGTATATATATATATATATATATATATATATATATATATATATATATATATATATATATATATATATATATATATATATATATATATATATATATATATATATATATATATATATATATATATATATGTGTGTGTGTGTGTGTTGTGTGTGTGTGTGTGTGTGTGTGTGTGTGTTTTATCTAAATACATTTTAAAGTTATAAATTAAAAAAGAATAATAATAATAAAAAAAGCTCAAAGTCACTTAATAAATTTTACCAAAAAGCCCGAAAGAAAACTTGGCCATTTCGAAGACAAATATTTGATACATTTACATTTTAAACTACTTTTAAAAATGAAAACACCGAAATGTCGGGGAAAAAAAAAAATATAAATGTTTAAACTTTTATATATATATATATATATATATATATATATATATATATATATATATATATATATATATATATATATATATATATATATATATATATATATATATATATATATATATATATATATATATATATATATATATATATATATATATATATATATATATATATATATATATATATATATATATATATATATATATATATATATATATATATATATATATATATATATATATATATATATATATATATATATATATATATATATATATAAGTAGTATATGAACACTTTTCCAGGTTGGGAATTCGCACTAGGAATTTGCAAGGAATTTGCAAGGAATTTGCAAATTCCTATCTTCACGTACCTTTGTGAGGTGTTTTTTGCGGTTTTATCTTAATTGAGATCTTGTTTTGCGGTTTTATCTTAATTGAGATCTTGTTTTGCGGTCTTATCTTTGATGTGATCTTGTTTTGTGGTGTTATTTTATTTGTTTTTTAATTATTTCTCACCTATTTCTCACCTTTATGGTTTGCGGTTTCTTTTGACTTGAGCCGCTTTCGCGTGTCCTTGGTTGTATTTTTGCAAGGTTCCTTTGATGACGTCATAGCTTGTATGTTTGTAAGGTCATGACGTCACGGTTTGTATTTTGGAATGGGAATTGGAATGATACGTCACAACCTTCTTTTGTTAAGGGAATCTTCCAGCCAATCACAGTCCAGCATTGCTGACGTCACGTTTTCTCTCTTACTTGGAAAACTTGAAAGCCGAACAAACAAACAAACGCACGCTTAAAAACTCGATTTTTCATATCTCAAGACCGAGATTCGAACTACCACCCTTCGATTCATATGCCAAGCCTTTAGACCACTAGACCACGCAGCATT
>SEYY01020774.1:0-2500 GCA_009176605.1 Armadillidium nasatum | reverse complement strand
TTCGTTGTTATTTGAAAACAATGTTAATAAATAAAATGTAAATAAAACCGTGAAATACTCTTTTGTTTTTTCTTTACCAACCCTCAGACATATATATAAATATTTTTGTTATAAATATTCTTTTTCATTGTTGAAAAACTTGTTTAATATATGTTTGAAGCAGAAATTATCTGTATACGTTCACCAAGAAAAGTTTAACGAGTTTAAAAATGTAATTGACTTTCATGAGGGTATTTACGATATAAAGTCGCTACAGAGTACACCAGGACATAAAATAATTGTCTTGGATGATCTGATGCATAAATTAAACGAGGATATAGCTGAGACATTTACGGTTTATTCTCATCATATGAATATTTCTGTGTTTTTTATAACTCAAAATATCTTCCATAAAAACCGATATATGAGGGATGTTTCGTTAAACACCCAATACTTATTCTTATTTGGTCAAAGACGTGATATGAGTCAAGTAAATATATTATCTACACAAATGTTTCCTTCACAACGTAAAGAATTTCTAAAAATATATAAAGAGACAACATCGAAACCTCATGGTTATTTATTGTGTGATCTCCATCCTAAGAACAAGTTTAGAGTTCTACTTCGTTTTAACAAATGAAACTGTGTAATGAATAATGAGCAGGCTTGTGAAAAAATACTTACCTGTAATGGTTAATTTTAAAAAACTAAAGCCGAAAGATAGACAGAGATTAATTATTGAAGATGAAAAATTAACAAAATGTGTATGTGAGATTTGTTTAAATCTAATAAAAGGAAACATTCCTTTAAACAAACCTCAGAAAGTTAAGCTACGTCGTCATAAGAACATCATACGCAGACTAGCGCGTAAAGTAAAAAATCTTAAAAATAAAAAGAAGTTATTACAGAAAGGTCGAGGAGTATTCTTACCTCTACTTTTCTCAGTTATCAGCCCTTTATTATCAAAAATAATTTCACAATAATGAAGAAAGTGATGGTATTACCCTATTCCGAATACGAGAAAATGAAAAATATTTCTGAGACACCAACAACAACAACAACAACAACAACAACAACAACAACAAGCCTTTTAGTTTATACGATCCTAAAGCTGAAAAATTAAATACATATGAAAAAGAATTGTTTCGTATATTAAACTCAAATATGAATATTCATGAAAAAAGTAGTCTGTATCAGAATGTCTTACAATCGTTAGTTGATTTAAAAGAATTACAGCATCAGTCTGTGTCAAGTAATTCTTCAACTCCAGTAACAACGAAAACTGATGAACAAGAAGAAAAAGGATTTCAAAATATTTTAGAGCAGTGTCTTCCCAATAGATCTAAAAATAATGGAATAGCGTTATACAATATTTTAAAAGATCAAATTTCATGGGATGAATCAGGACAGCTTATTATAGATGGAGAAACAGTCTCGGGATCAAATATTGTAGATCTCATTTCGGATCTTACAAGAGAGTGGAAAAAACCTCCAATAACAGGATGGCCCAAGATTAAACAAGAACTTCAAGCAATCAATTTCCCAAGAAGCCTAATTCAAAATAAACAAAGATTGTTCGACTTGGAAAACATTCCACATTCCCCTAGGCCTGAAATACCTCTTACAGGAACATCTTTTGCGGCTGTTAGGGCTAAAAGGAAAAAGTTAAATAGGCCATACCCTCAAGCCGAAAGATTAAGAAGGAAAGCGGGTATGCTTCGTGATTGGATAAAAATGTATATATATATATATATATATATATATATATATATATATATATATATATATATATATATATATATATATATATATATATATATATATATATATATATATATATATTTAAATAAATATTTTATGTAAAGAATTTATTTCCTTTATAAATATCCTTGATTACTTGTTTGTATATCATTTATCATCATGAATCCTAAGGAGGTGGTGGATAAATATTATTATGACGTAAGTTTTCCTCACAGTTATGGAGGGTTTTCTAGATTTGCCTCTCAATTCCCTCAAGTAAATAAGAAAGACTTGAAAGAATATTTCGCGGGTGAAGATGCTTATACTCTGCATAAGCCTGCTCGTAAAAAGTTTAAGAGCCGTAAAACTGAAGTTTATGATACTGACCATACTTGGCAGTTAGACTTAACAGATATGGTTAAGTATAGTTCATATAATGATGGGTTTCGTTATATTTTGTTTGTCATTGATGTATATTCAAGATATTTATGGTTAAAACCTCTAAAAGATAAAAAGTGCTCCACCGTCACTAAAGCAGTGAGAGAGATAATTATAGCGGATGACAGATACCCTAAGTTTATGTGGACGGATAAAGGAGCAGAGTTTTTAGGTAAAGAATTCCAGGCCCTTGTCTCAGAGTACGATATAGGATATTATAACACATTTTCAGTGAATAAAGCTGCGATAGTTGAGCGTGTACAACGGACTATCAAAGAAAGAATGCATAGATATTTTACTAAAATGAATACTTTTAAATATATTGACATTTTAAATGACTTGG
>SEYY01020773.1:0-12500 GCA_009176605.1 Armadillidium nasatum | reverse complement strand
ACTGGTAAATTATTAAATTATTATAAATTAAATTATTATAATAAAAATTTTATTTTGTATGGTGATATGGTATTGCACTGAAATGTAAATTGTGTAAAGAAATGTAAAAGTACATATGTGTAAAATACATATAAAAATAATAAAATTATGAATGACCATTAAAGTTAGGTACATTGAAAAGTTTGTGTATAGAATTACAATTTAAATTAACAATTTAAAATTGAAATGAAGTTTTTGTATAGAATTACAATTTAAAATAATATTTTGAAATTGAAATGAATTTATAAAATTTATGAAATAAATTATTACAAAAAGAAATATAATGAAATTATATTGATTATTCCCCCCTTTAAAAAATACTTTTCAAAAAAAAATACAAAAGTAAGGAAAGTACAAAAGTACATAAATCCAAAAAGGAAACGCAAATTGGCAAAGAAATATATAAAAAGACACAAAAATAGTAAAAATTTGAAACAAAATTACTCAACAAGAAGTAAAAATAAAAAAATAAAAAATTGTTAATAATTACGCAAAAAAATACAAAAAAAATTTGGGTGAAAGTGTAAATGTAAAGAAAATAGAATGAATGAACCCTAAAAAAGTACTACAAATAGCATACAAAATCGAAATAAAATAAAATATTAATAATATACTACAATAATAAGGTTAATTATGACGCTATAGTTATAGCAGTTTCATAAATAGCTTGCAAAATTATGAATATTATTACATCTAAAATGATTAATTATGGATTAATTAATAAGAAACATGTACAAAATTCTACTTTGCTAGATAAATTTAAACGGCTATGACGGCAGATATTCGGCGCAAATGGACAATTCCCTTTGTACAGTAGTAGAATTCCATTTTTGACATGATTTGTCCAGGTGGAGAGGATTGTTGGGCCTGGCAAAATTTTTGACAACAAAGTAGGTTCACTCATTCACAATGACATCAATTTTGAGTGTAAATGTTGGAAAAAGACGATAGCGGCAAAAAGTTCAAGATTAGTGGTAACTGAAAGAAATAAAATGATTAGTACATTGAAAAAAAATAAATATAAGTAAATATGAATTTAAAATCGCAAAAGGTATGAAGTTAGTTTGAAATTTAAATTGAATTTTAATTGTAAAATTGAAGTAAATTTAAAGTAATATAAAAAAAAATGCAAAATGATACGAAGTAGTAAAGTAAACAGTAGTAAGTAGTAAACAAAATTTAAGTGAAAACTGTAGAAAAAAAATAGTAAATAGCAAAATAAAAATAATAAGAAAATAAAATTGAATGAATTCAGTTGTTGTAGGATACTAATCTGTAATGAAATTCTGAAAAAAATGATTAGTAGAGCAGGTGATACTGGAAATCCTGGAAGTCTGGAAATGCTGAAAACAAAATTTATTTATAAATTTTAAAATTTGGAATTATAAAATTTTTAGAACAATAGCAAAAAGTGGCACTTTAGAACAGTAGTTACTAAAACAATTTAAGAACGAACAATATTCCATCTAATCAGATTAGTTAAGATTTTCAACTAAAAAGAAAAACGCATATTTTCACGCTTGAAATATAGTGTAAACTACTAGGACGGGTAGATATTCAGTGCAGAATTGATAATTTCACACTCATATAAGAGTAATCCAATGGAATATTAATTTATGGAATGACGAATAATTAATTTCGCAAAATTGACGGTAGTTTGACGGATATAAAAACGGAAATAAAAAATTTCTACGTAAAATTTTAATGAAGACAACTATGAAATTGTAATAAAGAAATTATGAAGGAAAATTCGAGATTTGAGAATTAGAATTTCTCAGGAATTGTACTCAGGATTAAGGAGTGGAATACTATAGGAAGTTTTACAAAGGAATAATGGTAATAAGGACAATATTTATCAAGCAAAAAGGACTTGAGCATAGGCAGACAAGTAGTGTGAATTATTGTAAGAAAATTTTAGAATTTATGGAAAACAACTGGAAAATATGGAAAAACAGCTGGAAGTTATGGAAATTTTGGCTGGAATGTTACTGATGAATAACAGTGGATATGCAAGAATATACATATATATATATATATATATATATATATATATATATATATATATATATATATATATATATATATATATATATATATATATATATATATATAAGAATAAATGAGGATATATAAAATTGTAAGGACAATTTTGAAGAAAATTATAGTAGTAGTCTCGGTGGTAGACTTGTAAATAAATAATTATTTATAATTTATAGTATACGTTCGTGATAGTAGGATATATTAGTACAGTATTTAGGACTAAATATTGGATAGTAGTATAATGGAAGATGCTATAAGCAAGATGAAAAATAGTTGAAAAACAAATGAATTTATGCTCAAAAATTTCAGTTTTTGGAGTATTTCGGAAAAAGCAATAATTTGAGGAAATAGGAAGTAGGTGAATAAATATTTTGGTATAAATGAATAGATTATACATATATCTGTAGAAACATACATATAAATCTCAATTAGGATTTGTATAGTAAGATGAGATTCGCTCTCTCTCTTGGAGAGGGAAAAATTCGAAACTTTAGGAAATGTGAGAGAACAGAATATATTCCAGTTTATAAAGAAGAATATAAAGGGATTATATATTATAATTATATAATTGACCTTATGGTTTGTAATTGGTAATATATTTCACAAGAATTATATAAATATTTTACAAAAATTTATGGTAGTGGTGGTAGTAGTAGTAGTAGTAATAGTAGTAATATACTATTTTACAAAAATAATGCAAAATAAAAGAAATTTTTGAATATGTATATAAATTTTAGGAGTACATAGTACATATGGATTAGGATTAGGGATCCTTAATTAGGTAATTAGGAATAGGAATGAAAAATAGGAATGGGATTCTCTAAATAGGAAAGAGAAGTAAGACAATTTGAAACAGTTGATTTCTTGTGGTCAGATGGATAGATATTATTTGATGTTGGAATCAAAGTATTTCCCATATAAATGAAATAGGAATGGGAATCGGAATATAATTAGGAATGACTTCAATTGAATTGAATTGAAATTTAGGAATTGGAATTATATAGTAGTAAGACAGGAATGCTATAGTCGGAACGGAATAGAAGGATTCTAATTCAAAATTGGGAATTAGAAATAAAGAAAAAAGACTTGGATTGACTGGTTTGGATGATTAGAAATCCTTTATAGGACTGAAAAATGATTAAAAATTGGGAATTTCATTAATGTTTTAATGTTTAAGTGATAATGTTTAAGTGATAAGGATTTAGGAAGATACTCCAAAGAAATTGACGGTTGTAAATGGCAAGTTTATGACAATATATGTCAATATATATAGGACTATATTTCTGTTATTTCTGTAAATTCGATTATTCAGAAATAAGGTAAGGTAGGTAGATAAGGTAAATATGGTAAAGGTAAATCTGCTATGATGCAGTGAATAAAATATAGGAAGTTATAGAATTTTATTTCTATTATCGGAAATAAGGTGGAAGCAAGGTGTGTAATGATTTCACATTTAAATGAAGGTGAAGGTGAGTAAAGTTTTCACATTTGATCACCATTTACGGAAATGCTCCAGCAAGGAGACGGGTTTTGAATTTGGACAAAATAAGTAATATATAAGGATATATTTTTCGGTAATTACAGTGAGGTTAAGGAAAAATAGAATTATGTTCTATAACAGGTTGTTGTCCTTTTTAGAGGAAAAGGAAAGTGTAGGAAATAAACAAATAGTTTGGACTATTTTATAAAGTAATGTTCTCTATAGGATGAGAATTAAAATACTAAGTTTAAGTATTTTAGAAATTTTGGATTAAAAGATAGAACAGTGGATGTTCTATAAATTAGGATATTTTACTATTTGTAGTATGAGATGTTTCGGATAATTTAAAACAGGTACTGAATGAAATTACAGGAGGTACTGGACTTTGCGTATAGATATAGGATATACAGGTAAAAGTACTATAGGTACTGAATTATAGATAATTCGGTTCGGAATTATAGGTTATATACAGGTACAGGTATAGGATGCGGAATATACTCTTATAAGGTAAGAGAAATTAGATATTTGAAATTTTGACATATGGTCAAAGAAAATAAAGCCAGGTTTGACTTTTTAATCTAGGAAACAGGTTAGATATATTGGATTAGGTATGTAGGAAAGATTTGATCGTTACAAATCAGAATAGAACACTAGGTGTTCTTTATATAGGAAAATAGTTCTTGCTAGGGCAAGATTAGAGGAGAAAGAAGGTAAGAGAAGAAAAAAAAACTTTTCCCCCTTCGAAAAAGAATGGCTCTTCTTATTATATTTCGGGATGAAGGTATGAATGCCTTCAAAAAAAAATTACTGGAAGTAATTTAAAGAAAAATAATGGAAGAAGAGAGCAGTTAGGAATATACCTTAGTAAGGAAAATATTTGTACGATTTTAGTTTGTTTGAATTCCTCAATATATTTAGGAATTAAATGGCAATTGGTTTGGGATTGATTAGCATTATTTTAACGGAAATAATGACAA
This sequence comes from Armadillidium nasatum, assembly GCA_009176605.1. Lineage (NCBI taxonomy): Eukaryota > Metazoa > Arthropoda > Malacostraca > Isopoda > Armadillidiidae > Armadillidium > Armadillidium nasatum. The sequence continues at coordinate 7,964 of SEYY01020773.1, read as the reverse complement.
AAAATAATGAAGTAGTAATGGTTTCAAACTACTATATGAATTTATTATGTCAATAGACAAATGAGATAAATGAGAGTTATTGGGACTCTTATATACAGATAAGGTTATATTTCAAAACAAAGGTAAAAGTCAGTTGGACTTAGAATGAAATAAGGAAATTTTAAGTAGTTTTTCCAAGGAATTTTTCTTTTACAATGCAGGACTTGTAGAAAAAGAATATATAATACAAGGTTTGCAGGAATTTCTATAATATAAGACTTATAGAGGAATTATACGGAATTATAGTACAAAGATTTGTACTTAGGTAAATTAAGTCAAAAATTTACACAATTAATTTCGGACATTGTGTGACTTAAGATGCAGCTGCAGTAGCTGTGAAAACTATTAGATAGTTTTAGAAATAGTTTATATCCTTTTCAATGTCAAAAGAAATAGGCAAATTGGCAAGGTTGATTTGCAATTGATTTGCAAAGATTTAGGAAAAAAAATTTTCCGACAATAGTGCGGATATACTACGATTTAAATATATATAAATTTTTAAATTGAATAAAAAATCTACGGATTATATTATATCGAGTATGATTTATAAAATTATTAAAAGTTTAGATAAATTTTAAATGGATAAATACGTTTTTACCTTGTTATTATAAGGCTTTTCGGAGGATGTAGGATCAACAGGATATCGGAACTCTGTTGGATGGTTGAAGGACTTATAATGGTTATAAGTTAAAATTGAGCTGTGGAGCCAAATTTTCGGATTAAGTTGGTAGCTATGGAGCTAGATTTGATAGGTTCGGAAGAGCTAGGTTATTCCGGAACTCTAAAATATATAAAGATTATTAGTTATTGTGATTAACATGAAATGTTAGTTAATACGAATAACAAAAAAATGAAATATGGAAATAAAATAAAGATTTTATTTTATATTTTCGGAGTTTTCTTAATTTTTATAAAATTAAGAATATTAAAGATTAAAGAAGATATATGGCTTCTTTAAAATAATTCGTCAGCATTTTAGGACGTCTGAGAAATAATATGAGATGGGTTAATCTATCAATTTGCAAACAATGATATAATTATTCTAATTCCTATAATTGAGTTTATTACGCATATTAATAATATAAATAGAAAATATAAATGAGAAAAATACACGCACTCTAAGAAAATGTTTAGGAATTAAAATTTTTATAAAAATTTGAAATTGAGATTAGGATTTGAATATGGATTCAAACTTACGGAGCAGGTTTAACGGAATTTTCAAAAAGGAAAATATGTACGGTTGCTAGTTTACGGAATTGTCTGGCAACTTTCGGAAAGATTATTTCGGTTTCGAAAATTTTCTAGCTGTTTAACGGTGTACCGACTAGAGTGTTCAAGTTCTTTAACGGATAGACTAGAATGAAAATTGGATATGAGATTATTGTTCCCATTTACGGATCAAGAAAAGTTTATTAATTATAGGACATTAATAAAAATTGTTATCGGAATTTTTCTAGTTCTTTAAAAGACACTATAATGAAATAGAATTATTCTATTAACGGAGAAAAAAATAAAATTTTTAAGTTCAGCACTTAGTAAAATTTTATAAAGGAAAATTTACAATTATAAGGACATCGTAATAAAATTTATTATTATTATTATTATTATTATTATTATTATTATTACTATTAAGAAAGGACATAGTAATTATAATCGGTTTTATTTACTTTACTGGATAAGTAAGTTGAATAAATGAATATTTATTCACAAAAGAAAGGAAATAAAAATAATAATTTTATGATTATTATTATTATTATTATTGTTACGGAATGTAAAGCAAAGAGAGATATGAGAAAATATACTCTATGACCTTTTATAATGCATTAAGCAAGACTATAAATGAATACAATGCAAATGGGAAAATATTGGCACTTGCTCACGCGAGGAACTGAAGCGACCAAGAATTGGACTCTCGTGTATGCGTTTGAGTTCGCGCGCTGAAGGCAGGCACATTGCAGGCACTGAGAAGCAAATGCTCGCAAACGAGAGGTAAAATTTGTGAGGCGATTTGCTCACAATTTTGCAACAAAATTCTATAATAAGAGAGCACTCGTTTTGACTGATCGGATAAGGGTAGAATTTTTATGCAATATTTGTTGCAAGGTTAAAAAAAAATAGTTTTCTCTCAACGGATAGAAGAAAATATTTAAAAGAATAATTATTTTAATTGACGGACAAATATTTATCATTTTAATGACGGATAACTAATTAATTTCATTTTAGAATGGTAATAAATTAATTTAGTAACGGAATTTAAATTAATTTAATATCGGAATTAAATAATTAATTATATAACGGATTATATTAATTATTTTTAATAGGTTAGAAATTAATTATTTTAATTAATTACAATGCTAATAGGAACGGTAAATAAGTACTAAATGGATATAGTACTAGATAAAATAATATACTGGATGAATACTAAGAATAGTACTGAATAATATGAAATAAAGTACTGAATTAAATTAATACACGTAATACGAACTTAAGTGTAATTAAAATTTAAAATATAAGTACTAAAATAATAAATACAAAAAGGTATGAACGGTATTTTATTTACTGTACGGAATTTAGAAATATAAGTACTTCTAGTACTAACTGATATTTACGGAAATTTTATACAGGAATGTAAATGCAAAGGAATACACTTTATACGGATAAATGATACATAGGAATATGTATGATACATGTAATGGTATGTTACATGGAATTTGGTACAGTAAATGGTACATTAAATGGAATAGTACATGACATGGTACAGCAAATGGTACGTTAAATAGTACATGACATGCAATGTTGCATGCAGTTTAGTACAAATTTTAGCACATTTAGGAATTTAGTACATGCATTGGCACTTTTTAACGGAATTTAGTACATGCATTGGCACTTTTTAACGGAATTTCGTACAACTATAGTACTTTTTAACGGAATTTAGTGCATGGGAGTACATTTAATTGATACATAATAGTATAATTGATACATGTAATAGTACATACGGAATTGTAATGTGTAATGGGACACTAGATTTATAATACATGCAAAATGTAGTTATATGTAAAAAAAAATTATTATTACGAAAAATAATTTATGATTATTATTAAGCCCATTTCAGTTTAGTATCAAAACAAGTAAAGTACACGATATTTGTATATGTAAATTTGTAACTGAAAAATGAATAAAGGTTAAAGATTAAAGATTAAAGATTATCATTATCATTATTATTATTATTATTATTATTATTATTATTATTATTATTATTATTATTATTATTATTATTATTATTATTATTATTATTATTATTATTATTATTATTATTATTATTATTATTATTATTATTATCATTATTATTATTATTATTAAGGCAAGGAGTCAAGGGAAGAAATAATAATAATAAAAAGTATTACAAGAGTGTAAAATAATAATGATAATGAAAGGAATTCTCGGATTTTACGCGGAATCTGTAGTTTTGAACAACAATGCATCTCGGATGGCATTGAATAAGGAGGTAGTGTGACAGCTAAAGACACACACATTTTCAGAGGTGATATATATATATATATATATACATATATATATATATATATATATATATATATATATATATATATATATATATATATATATATATATATATATATATATATATATATATATATATATAATATATATATATATATATATATAATATATATATATATATATATATATATATATATATATATATATATATATATATATATATATATATATATATATATATATATATATATATATATATATATATATATATATATATATATATATGCTATATATATATATATATATATATATATATATATATATATATTATATATATATATATATATATATATATATATATATATATATATATATATATATATATATATATATATATATATATATATATATATATATATATATATATATATATATATATATATATATATATATATATATATATATATATATATATATATATAATATATATATATATATATATATATATATATATATATATATATATATATTATATATATATATATATATATATAATATATATATATATAATATATAGGTGGAAAATGAATTTTTTTATATTCTGTAATGAGTATATAATTAAAATAATTGAAAATTATAGGATTATAATTATTTTTAAGGACAATTATAAATAAATATTTAATTTTAAGGACAAATAATTATGAATAAATAATTATTTTTAAGGACAAATAATTATGAATTATGAAATAATTATTTTTAAGGACAAATAATTATAAATAATTAAATAATTAATTATAGAAATTAATTAAAAGAAATTAGTAAGTAAATGTTATACTTATCTGACGGACGGTTTTTCCGATGCTCAGTTTGTCGGATTTTTCGGAGTTTTGTAGTGCTGATACAAACGTACAAACACATAAGGAAGGCACTGCGACGACTTGTTCAACAGGCAGATTTTTCAAGGACAATAACCTTGGTTTTATTTGCAAGCAATTTCAAGGTTACGGACGGTCGAATATATCTGCAATATTTTATGTTAGAAAAATAATAGACAGGCATACAAGAATCTATGTAAATACTGAAAACATAATAGGAGATACAGAAAATAATGTAATTTATATTATATAACGGAAATATAAATACATAAATGGTAAATGGTAAATGGTTAAATGGTTATAATATATATATTATTTTATAAAAATATATATATATTATATATATCTAATTTACTCGGCGTAAATCTTAAGGTTAATATTATTTTATATAACGGAAAAATAATATTAGAATTATTAAAATGGTTAAAATTTTATAAACAGTCGGTTTATAAATGGAGGAAAAAAAATAGAAAATTAATATAATAATGGTAATATATTATATGAAAAAAAATTAACAATAAATTGATATTATTAATTTGGTAATTAATATATTGAATAATTGGTTTTAATATATTAATATATTGAAATGGAAATAAAATTATAATATATATATTTATATAATGAAAGGAATATATATATATATATATATATATATATATATGTATAATACATATATATATATATATATATATATATATATATATATATATATATATATATATATATATATATATATATATATATATATATATATATATATATATATATATATATATATATATATATATATATATATATATATATATATATATATATATATATATATATATATATATATAATATATATATATATATATATATATATATATATATATATATATATATATATATATATATATATATATATATATATATATATATGTATATATAAATAGTTTCTGTGAATCTCGGGCTTTTCGGTGACCCAAGACGGATTGACCTTTTTGACCACTGAGGACGGTCTGGTTGGTGACTTCTGGTTGAAGGATTTGAAGGATAGCTTTCTTCTAACTTGGACGAAGAGTTTCAAGCTATATAGGGTTTTGGTTACTCTTCTATGGACGAAGAATTTTTCTGGGTTCTCTTCTAATTGGACGAAGGAATTCTGGTAATATGATCCTTTGGTTGTATAATGGATTCTTCTTATAGGACAAAGAATTTCGGTTGGATGATTCTTTTCATATAACAAAGAATTCTGGGTTTTCTTCTTATAGGACGAAGACTTCGGAGAAAGGTTGATTTATTCCTTAATAGGATAGGAATTTTGATTTCCTCTTCAGGTTTGAGGCAAGGTTGATTGAAGTGAAATTCGGTTGAATTTCCGGAAGGTGATTGATATTGCAAGATTGGTTTTGCAATATCTGTAAATACAAACAATAATTTTACTGGACACAAACGTGTGTGATGGGTTTATTTGATATTTCTCTTCATTTGGAAAGAGAAAGTTTTATTGTAACTATTCCTGGCATTAGGAATAAATTACTGAGAGTTCCCTCCCCCGGAATGCAGGAAGCGGAGGGTTCGGTGGACGACGAGGAGAAGCGACGGTAGATGGACGGTAACGCAGGTATTGACAAGAAAAACACCAAATATGGTATTTCGGACAGCTACGGCATGGAACTGGACTGACATGCGGAGAGGATGTCATCACGGCGATGAGCAATGCAAAGGACTGGTAGGGTTCACAGGTATGGACAGTGTAGGGAGTCACTCTATAGACGGAAACTCAGGAACCAACTGGTATGGGTCAGCCATTTTATGAAGCATGTTTTGTTATGCTTCTGTTTCTATGGATTGGTTTGTAGAATGCTACTTCTGTAGGACAGTAGATTCGAAGGATTATGGATTACGAAGACTTTCTCGGACTAGTCTCTAAATATATATAAGAAGAGAATTATGTTTTCTGCTTCTATAGGAGTATAGACTATTCGGACGTCTGATAAGATAATCTATGATTATAAAGGTTATTGCAACGGACTATAAATAAGGAGATTTTTCCTATTAAATAATTCGGATATAGGAAAAATAGGAAAGGAGGATCTGACTGCGACTTTTATGGAATACTGGAATACAAGAACATACACACACGATCTATTTAATGTCTTCACTCTCCTAAAATATATTTAGGATCCGCTTTTTCTGGTTATTTGTTAAAGAAGTTTCAAGCTTCTGTTTGCTCTAGTTCAATTCTAATTTTATTGCACCAATTTAAATATTAATTATTATAAAAGAAACGTGTGATAATAAATAGTTTGTATGCAATTATACATTTATTAAAAGTCTAACACACTATAATAAGAATTAAAAATATTTTAAATATGGCACAAAATTAGTTTAAATTTTCAGTTCCAACATGAATTATATTTAAATATTATAGGACATAGTTAATTTAAATTTTGTATTACAGTTTTAATCCAATAACTACAAAAATTATATTTAACTATTAAAGGACATAGTTAATTTAAATTTTGTATTACAGTTTTTAATCCCATAACTACACAAATTATACTTAACTATTAAAGGACATAGTTAATTTAATTTTTGTATTATAGTTTTTAATCCCATAACTACGCAAATTATATTTAACTATTAAAGGACATAGTTAATTTAATTTTTGTATTATAGTTTTTAATCCCATAACTGCACAAATTATATTTAACTATTAAAGGACATAGTTAATTTAATTTTTGTATTATAGTTTTTAATCCCATAACTACACACGTTTATGCCCAATTGCTAGAATTTAATAAGAAAGAAAATAACATTATAAAAGAAATAATATAATATGTTTATAAAAATAAACATATATATTATTGGGAAGTATAGTTACCAATAATATACACATGTTACTCTACTTGATTACTTGTATTAGGTGTGATAGGTCATGACAAAACACAGACACAATTTATAAAGACAACTTCACGCTACAGGAGGTCGAAGTAAAAAGAGTTAGGTTGACAACAGACATTACTTATAAAGAGAAGGTTGGGTGTGACAAAGTTGCATCATGAGAAGGTAGGCAAGCAAGGAAGCGGACAGTATAATTGCTGAGGTAGTTCAAAGAACAAAGGAGATCCTGAAGAAAGACAACCGGCAAGTTGGAGAAAATATGCTGCAGGGATAGACAAGGGACTTGGAGGGTTTTCGTGATTGACGCCTAACGAAAAGAATGTGTTTATTAGGAAGTTTTTATTAAAATAAAAATATAATTTTTATTTTTTTGTAATACAGATGAATATAAATCTGTATATATATATATATATATATATATATATATATATATATATATATATATATATATATATATATATATATATATATATATATATATATATATATATATATATATATATATATATATATATATATATATATATATATATATATATATATATATATATATTATATATATATATATATATATTATATATATATATATATATATATTTATATATATATATATATATATATATTATATATATATAAATATAT
>SEYY01020772.1:72500-97500 GCA_009176605.1 Armadillidium nasatum | reverse complement strand
TTCAGGTCATAGAAATAATTGATACAGAAGGGAGAAACTTAAAAAAAACAAAAAAACAAAATGGGTTAAACATCATTAAATTGAGTTAACGGTTTAAAAAAAAAAAAAAAAAAAAAAAAAAAAAAAAAAAAAGGAGGTATAAAATTAAGAAAGAAAGAGAGAAAGCTGAGAAGTAATAAGACAATGAGCAACAAACTTAGGTCAGGTCATGACTGGAAAATGAAAATTTCGCTTGAATGAAATCAGCAATTTTAAAACTTACATTCAACGTTAAGAAGAAGATCTAAATTCGATTTGAACAAACAACGTTGCGTACTTTATATTCAAATCCATCAACTGTAGTTCCATTTTATTCTAATATATATATATATATATATATATATATATATATATATATATATATATATATATATATATATATATATATATATATATATATATATATATATATATATATATATATATATATATATATATATATATATATATATATATCACATTAGAATTCTGATTCCAAAATGCATTATAAAAAACCATCCCAATTGAGATGACTGGAGTTCTTTTATATACCGTTAGGTAAATGAAAATTAAGGTTTAATGATTATATAAAGAAGGCATGAAACTTAGTTCCATGCTCATCAGCATCCTCATCTACATCAATATAAGCAACCGCATTTGAAGCTGCTTTTGAATTCATAGACTTTTCAGTTGGTAGAAATCATGGGAAACATATATGAAGATTTTTTAAATACTTCAACTTTGCTCTTTCTTTCGTGGATTATCTCTTCTATGTTGTATATGTGCATGTACGTTATGCATATGTATTTTTGTGTATGAAAGCAATGCAATCATCTTAGGTCTCAAAATTTAAAAAAAAAATTTATCTTTGAAACTTTATACTGCTCTAGTTAATAAGGTGACTTCAAAAAGGATGTTTAGAACTATAATTTTTTTTACCTTCTTAACTACTCTAATTATATGTATTCATCTACGTACGTAGCACTGTTTTGATAGCTGGAGGAAGGTCTCCAGTTCTACTAGTCTTTTTGATATGAAAGCATTGGTTTTCGGAAATAATAATCAAATAATTATTTTACTCCAATATTGCATGTAACTGATAAAATGCAACTGGCTTTGATATGCTTGTTTTACTCTTTAAAATTGTTTTAACTAATGTAATTATTATTCAAAAATTTTTATCATAGTTTCATTTGTTTATTATTTGCATAAAATTCTCAATTCTAATCTTATCTCGGATTTTCAGAATGTGTTCAGTTTAAAGGGCTTTGCTGGTGATCTTCTTTCCCTTCTCTCTGACTCCTTGTTATCTACTCTCCAGCATTTCACTAAACATGTCGAAAGCCTTCGATAGAATCTGGCACAAAGTTTTGATTTCCAAACTTTCCTCTTCGGAATCAATCCTTGTCTCTGATTTCCTTTCCGGTTGTTCAATAGCAATTGTTGTAGACGGCGTTCGTACATCCTTTAAATCTATATAATATAACTCTGACGGCACATACTTCCTCCTTTGAGAAGGGTTAGTGAGACATGCTTTCCTTCAGTGTTTCATCCTTCCTCTGTCCAACTCGCTGACCCCAGACTTAACAGCATTACCCTCAATCTTTCATAAACTCTACTAGTAAAGTCTGGAAAACACTCCCTTTATCTGTTTCCCCAACTTACTTTGACTTGCACACTTTCAAACGTCGTGTATTGGTACATGTTAGCCTTTTACTTGACTATCATTATTATTATTATTATTATTATTATTATTATTATTATTATTATTATTATTATTATTATTAAAATTTTAAAGTATTATAATAAAGTTAATAATAAAATTAATTATTATTATTATTATTGATATTATTATTATTAATGTATTATAATAATAATAATAATAATAATAATAATAATAATAATAATAATAATAATAATAATAATAATAATAATAATAATAATAATAATAATAATAATAATAATAATAAATAATAATAATAATAATAATAATAATAATAATAATAATTTTTTTTTTTTTTTTTTTTATTATTATAATAATAATAATATTATTATTATTATTATTATTATTATTATTATTATTATTATTATTATTATTATTATTATTATTATTAGCATTATTATTATTATTATTATTAGCATTATTATTAATATAATTAATTAAATAATAATAATAATCAATAATAATAATAAATAATTTTTTTTAAAAAAATTTTTTTTATTTTTTAATAAAAAAAAAATAATAATTAATAACTAATGTAATATTATTATTATTATTATTATTATTATTATTATTATTATTATTATTATTATTATTATTGTTGTTGTTATACATTAACGTATCACGGTAAGTCAAAACCTGAAAACCTACAATGGAATAAAGTATAAACTTTAAATTTCCTTTTTTTGGGCTTTATCCAAAAATATATGTTCTGAAGATTATATTGAAGCTTAAGAATTTACCTTTGGTTATTTATTATATATATTTTTTACAGAAGTTTGAGTTAACTGCGAGAACATAATTTAAGTTATCGGTAAATGGGGTACGAAGATCAAGTGAATTTTCAGCGTGTTGGAAATGCTTAATAAAAAATAATTTTACAATAAAGAAAGAAAGAAAAAGATTTCTGCTATGACTCTACTCGAGAGAAAGCGTTCTCAAAAGAGCATTGAATAAATACATATTTGGGAATGTTGGCGAAAAGCAGAGACTGTTTTTGAGGAAAAAAATAGTTTTAGTATATACTAAAGAGTTAAATTAACGCATCGTCTAAAATTTATCAGTTGAAAGGTCCCGACAACATTGTAGGATAATGGGAGTGCTTGTGTGTGTGGGGGGTGTGCCCGTACCAACCCAAATAATATAGTTTAGCATCGATGGGCGAAGAAATACTTTAAAAGGGCAAACCAGCCAAATTAGGTGAGTGACGTGGTAGGAGAGGTAACGTCATGGGAATGCCGGGTATCAAGAGTATTCAACCTTTAACGTTTAAGCAAGTAATATGGTGAGGTTACGTCGGAGTTTGACACTCGACGATTGTATGGTAATCACAACATTGGCAGCTGAAGGGAACGACAAACGCCAACTGGGTCGACGGTAAGTAGTCTTCCATACAACCATCGGAAGGGTTCTAAGGGTTCTACAGAGTTACGAGTTGACACATGCTCACACCAGGCCACCTAACCAAGTATACAAGGTATATATATATATATATATATATATATATATATATATATATATATATATAATATATATATAATATATATATATATATATATATATATATATATATATATATATATATATATGCGCTGCTCCGCTCAGTCGATCGAGCACTCGTGATAGCAATCGAGAGGTCCAGGGTTCGAGGCCTGGCCGGAGCGGGAAATGTGAGCGATTTCTCCTTGCGCATAGCTCCGAATGACTCAGTCGTTAAACGAGTACATCAGTGGAGTGCTCTTGCCACTGATGGGAATAATCTCCGGCATCCGCGATAGGCCTGGCCCAGCCAGCGGTATCCACCGTGGGCCCTTGAAACCCAGGGATCTTCCTCGAAAGATCCCACTGACAGGACTTAGTCCTACCTGGGGGAAGGTGATTATTTATTTTATATATATATATATATATATATATATATATATATATATATATATATATATATATATATATATATATATATATATATATATATATATATATATATATATATATATATATATATATATATATTCATTAGATTTTACAAAGTTGCATCGTTCCTTCATCCTGCGTGGAAATTTTCTGCTCTTCTAACAATTCAACCATAGTTGGAGTAATAAAGTCTAAGGAATTTTCAAATTTAAATTCACTTTTTCCTGAGGAGTGTTTTTTTTTTTTTTTTTTTTTTTTTTTTTTTTGCGTCCACCACATTAAATCATGATATATAAATGGACAGTTCTTTTCTTAACTTTTAAGTATTTACATTTATTTTTATCACCTACCTGTCACATATTTTCAGAGCACAATTCAGAAGCCTAGGAATAGAGCTAACTGAATGATATGAAAAAATAATAAACCGTAATATTTATTATAAAGAAAGGGGTGATCAGTCATATATATATATATATATATATATATATATATATATATATATATATATATATATATTAATATATATATATATATATATATATATATATAATATATATATATATATAGAGAGAGAGAGAGAGAGAGAGAGAGAGAGAGAGAGAGAGAGAGAGAGAGAGAGAGAGAGAGAGAGAGAGAGAGAGGGAGAAGGAGAGGGAGAAGGAGAGGGAGAGGGAGAGGGAGAGGGAGAGGGAGAGAGATTAATACGTGGGAGGAATTTGAGAACAAAGTTACAAGGATAGACTAAAAGAACTGGGTGTCTTTTCCGTATAGAAAGATTTCTTAGTAAGGATATAATACAGTTTTTCTAAATGTTTATATCGATTGATGATACAGACAGGAGCAAGTTCTTTTCATTTGATAACAATTGATTAATCTGGGGTGGGTCATAAAAAAAGAAAGAACAGAAGGCTTCTTATCTAGATGTGAGAAAATATATTTTTTTAGAAACTGAGTGGTTAAGTTTTGAAAATATTTACCACAAGATATTATATTGATAGTAACTCTCTTTTAACATATCAATAAAATGTTGGAGCAATATATGAATGATTAAGGTATATAGTATAGTTGACTCAGCTTCATAAGGTCGTGTATTTAGGTGGGTATTTACAATCCTTGATAATCATTTGTGATATTAGTGATTCAATTTTCAATGTTAGTTTAGTTGACTTATTTGTTTATAATCTGGCATAATAAACTTCCTGTTGCGTATAAAATTTATGGGAATGGGTTGATTACTTGTAGGAGGAAAATTTAAAATTAGAACCAGCCATTCAGAAAAAAATGGCAACTACTGTACTTTTTGACTGACGTATTCTTGATTGAGATATCTCTATTTTATAACGTTTTTATTGATTTATTCAATTTTCTTAGCCCAGATTAAATTGACCTTTTCATCTTTCAAAGTCGTTATCGTGGCGTAAAGGTAAAGTGATTGACTTGCGTGCTTGAAGGTGTTGGTTTGATACCTCATAAAGGTACTGGATGGTATTGCCTTGAAAGTTCCTCTCCTTGAATATGGCATTGGCCGTGAGACGCAGACTTTTTAAAAACTGTTCACTTTTGGAGAAAAAATAATACATTTCATTTTTACTTCTGGTGAAGTCCTGAAATTTTTTTTTACATGTTCCAAAAAAAAAAAAAAAAAAAAAAAAAAAAAAAAAAATTGCAAGTTGATTCATGTGAATTCTTTTCTTTCATTTTATGACAACAAAATAGTACTTTGGTCGTGAATGGTGGTGATGATTTAAAAAAAAAAGGTTTTCTGTCTGGATTATCTTATATATATATATAATTATATATATATATATATATATATATATATATATATATATATATATATATATATATATATATATATATATATATATATATATATATATATATATATAAAGGTTGAGAATCCCTGCTCTAAATAGATACAAATTATTTTTAAGCAACAGAATAAAAAACAAAATGACTTTGACAAATTGCAAACTAGAAAAGCAAAAAACTCTCTGAATTTTAATGGTCATGAATATAACGTGATAGGGAAATTTAATATGATTTCGATACGCCTAAATTACCCAAAATTAAGTGATGGATAAACGTTGGTAAAATAAAAACTCAGCAATACAATTAGCACTTAAAATAAACGGGTGGTTTTAAATCTACGATATTCTTCCCCTAAGACTTAAACAAAAAAGTGAATAAACTCCGTCGTGGAAAAGTGGAAGCGTGTAGGAACATAGGAACATTGTTTAACACGGTGTGTGTAATGTGTAATGATTTGAACGTTATTGAACACTTTAAGTATACGAAAATTTTAATTTGCTATCTTGTAAAGCTTCCCTAACAAAAGAAAATTTTCACTATGGTATGTTTCACAATTTATAATTTCATTAATAGCCGCCTAGACTAGATTTGCAGTTATGATTCGTTTCGTGAATGCCTTCATTTGAGCTCTTCCATTTAGCCATTTTTAAAATTTGTGTATTCACAAGTGTTTTTAGGTTATTAATTATATTTCCAGTAAACTACAATCCTTAGCAATTTTTATTTTATCATATTTGTTTATTTTTATTTGTGGTTACATTATTTCATATAAAATGATTAACTGCCAGTAGGCCTACACAGTTTTCTAATTTAAGTTTCAGATAACCATAGTCGTAAGCAATATATATATATATATATATATATATATATATATATATATATATATATATATATATATATATATATATATATATATATATATATATATATATATATATATATATATATATAATATATATATATATATATATATATATATATATATATATATATATATATATATATATATATATATATATATATATATATATATATATATGGTAAAGGTGGAGATTGTTTCTGAGTTTCGATTGTTAAAAAATATCGGAGAAGCCTATCGTAAACAAGAGAGTTGCCAGAGGTACTATTACTAGACATACACACAATTATTATTACTTACTTTTCTAGCAGAACCTAATTCGACTTATAACCTGAACTACCGAAATTGCCGTAAAAAGAGGCCTAACCTACACAAGAATTTGCCGTAAAAGAGACCTAACGTACACAAAAACGTTTGCACGACATAGTAGCCTAGGGCTAATTATAGGTATAAAATATCGATATAAAAAATATCGAAACAGAAACAATCTCTACCTAAGCCTATATATATATATATATATATATATATATATATATATATATATATATATATATATATATATATATATATATATATATATATATATAATATTTTTTTTACGATTTTTAGTAATATTGCAAAAAAAAAAAAAAAAGGATAATTGTAGCATTCACAGTAATGGATTTTTTTCCTATGAGACCAGGTTGCTGAAACTAATAATATACCCATGCATTGTGAGTTCAACTGGATCTACACATGGGTATTTAAAACTAATAATATAACCTTTGATTTCTAAATTACATGGTTGCGAGATCATTGGTATTACAAATTTTTTTTTAGAAATTTCGTAGTTATTTCATATATATATATATATATATATATATATATATATATATATATATATATATATATATATATATATATATATATATACTTAGTGAAGATTAGTTTTTAGTAGAATAGGCCTTTATGTTGATCATTAGGCATAGTTAACGAAATAGTTTTTGGTTAGGTTAATTCTATTTGCTGACCTTTAAATGTAGTTTTACCCTTTTAGGTCAGGTTAAGGTTACATCAAACTAGTTTTTTAGATCTAACAAACTAGATTTAGAGTAAAACTACGCCAAATGGCCATTATATTAACCAAACAATAAAAAATCTACTGTTCGTTAATTATACCTAACCTAACCTGCCAAAAAAAAAAAAAAAATAAAAAAAATATATATATATATATATATATATATATATAATATATATATATATATATATATATATATATATATATATATATATATATATATATATATATATATATTATTTTAAGGGTTTTTGGGGTTGTAAAGAAGAGACATTCTTCTATTTAAAATTTAATATTTATCTGTATTCTATAATCCTTTGTTCCCTCTAAGATTTGAAATACAAGTGGTTTGATTTTGGAAGAAGGCGGTCTAAAAAAGCAAAAAGGGGAGGGGTAGAATCTTTACAATGACATCCTTATAACGAGTTTTGTTCCTAACTTTTGATTCTAGAATTTTCTTTTAATAAATTCTGATAGAGAAAGATAATTAAATTTTTTTGTTAATTGATAATATATATATATATATATATATATATATATATATATATATATATATATATATATATATATATATATATATATATATATATATATATATATATATATATATAATATATATATATATATTATATTATATTTTTATATATATTATATATATATATATATATATATATATATATATATATATATATATATATATATATAAATTTTTTTTTTTGAAATAGGTAATTTTTTTTTTTTTTAATTTCTATACCTACCTTCGTATTGTAACTCATAGTGTCCCTATCCGTAGTTTTGTAGTACCAGTAGACCTCACAATGCGTAGGTATGTTATTTGTTTCAGCAACCTGGTCTCGTACAAAAAAAATCCATTACTGTGAACACTACAATTACCAAAAAAAAAGACCATGAAAGGACAGTATGTCTTTGAATAGGTCTATTTGAATTTGCTGCAGACAAATTTAAAATTTATTGGGAAAAAATAAATTGGAATTTGAATATTTTTATTTAAAAAACTTTTTTTTTTCCCCCCTTATAAAATCCTTTACCATTTGCTGATAAACCGAAAAAAATCATATGATCATTTCTTCTACATAGGCTGAGTAGGAAAAAAAAAAATTGTAGTTCCATTCTTATCAATTACCAAATTTCTTTTTTCCAATATGGTGTAGCATTTTGTTTGCAACAAATTTGTATTATCCTATTCAAAGATGTAAGATGCCTAAAAATCATTTTTTACAAAAAAAAAAAAAAAAAAATTTTAAATAAATTGGATTTTCAAGACTATGGGTATTTGTGGACACAAATTTTTTTTAGGTACCAGACAGGAAAATAAAATTATAAATTAATTATCCATAGGTAAATTTTCAAAATTTCCAGTAATTTTGACAAAGAAAATGTGCCAAAAATAATTTTCCAGAATATTTAAGTTTTGTCATTTATTTCAGTCAAAATATTTATTTTTTTATTTTAATTTTTTTTTAAAGATAATCTATAATAAAAACCTAACCTATTTATATTAATAAAAAGCACTACTGTATAATTATTAAATAATATGCATTGATTAATATTCTTCCTATTTAATTTTTTTTTGGTCAACTCTATTTCTTTAAAACATTTTAAAAATATGAGTGTATACTAAAAGGAAAGCCTTCCTTTGAGCTAAGTGAAATTCTTTTTAATATGTAGTGAAAGAATGATCTCATATAGTCCTAAGTTAAAGAATGATATTCAAATCTCAATGAGATATATAAAAATAACATTGTCCAATAATAATAATAATAATAATACCAGTATTTTACAATATTAACATTCCAAAATATTTTATGAAGGAGAGAACTTCATTCACATTTAAACAAAGTAATATAGATTACCAAAAATGCATTTTAGAATGTTTGTTTTTAAATTAGTTAGTTTATTGACCAATATTTTATAAAATGTTGTACTGAGAACTGCTTTTTAAATGCTTTGCCACCCACTTTTATTCATTTCACAAATTAGGATTCATTTCCAGTCTATAATTCATTGAATGAATAAAATCCCAGCTATCTGTGTTCTGCTACAGTATTACCAAACTTGTTTAATTTTTATTAAAATTATATTTATACCAGGTATTTAATTATTTAGTTTCATTACCTATACTTTTGTAATTTGGTAGATTGCTTAGAGGCCTTGGCAAAGATAGGGTAATGTGGGTATACAATAGCAGTACACAGCCAAGTGGAATTTGTTTATATGAAGATTAATGGACCAAAAATACGTTCTAATTTATGAAAATATATTAAAAAAATTAGTGGCAAAATATTTAAAAAGCTGCTTTCAGTATTAAAACAATTACACCATCATTACACGAGGTGGTGGCAAATATTTGATTTCAGAATATATAAATACTCTTATCATTGTTAATATCGATGTGACATTGATAAATATTGATATTTTTATTGTTAATATCGATGGTAATGTTGATAAATTTTGATATTCTTTGAAAAAGTAAAATCTCCACCATTCACTGTTTGCATGCCATTCCCTTTCACCTTCAAAATGCATATCACAGGAACATTTTTCTACAGGTGATATCTACCCCAGTACCCTCAATCTGTGAGTGGTAGGAAGATTACTCTTTTAACAAGTCTGTATCAATGTTGACATATACTGAAATATTGGTATCCTGTTTTAATATTAATATCTGTATATATACATTATAAGGTCAAAAATGTCAGTCTTCCTGTACAGTGATAATATAAAACACTGTTAAATACTGAAAACTGATATTTAAATGTTATGCTTCTGACTTTTATTATGATACATTTCATAAATTAAACACACTTCCTGTCTATATTTCTTGATAGGATTGAAAATCCAAGTAGCTGTGTTCTGCTTTATCATTTCCGAAGATAGGCCTACTTTTTTTTTTATATATCTGCTTTAAGTACCTTTATTTAATTTTTAGTATTTTTATTTGAAATTATTTTTTTATTATTATTATTATTATTATTATTCCTAGTTACCAGTTTTTATTTTGTAATATTACTATAATATTATTATTATTATTATTATTATTATTATTCCTTGTTACCAGTTTTTATTATGTGATACAAATACTACTACAATATATAAAGATCTGAAGTTCTTTAGCATTTGTAAATTTCATAACAATAAAAAGATTAGTCTTTTAAGATAAAAAGTTGAAGAGAAAAGCATTTACTTGACAAAGAAATTGAGAGAGAGAACACAGTTTTAAGAAAAGTAAATTATATGAGATTAATCTTCTGAAATTTATGGAGCATATTACTGAGTTTCATCTTTTTTCTGGGACAGTCTAGATAGTCCTATGTGATTTCTAACTCTATTTTTCCTAAGGTTGTAATGCAATCATCTAATTGAAGATTAGATGATTCTTCAAAGACATGAATACCATGTATAAAATTTGTAACAGTTTTGAAATCTAGCTTGTTACACAAGAAATAATTTCTATTATTATTATTCTTAATGTTGAAGATTATTATTATAGAAATAGCTTTAAATAAGCAAAGTATGATCTATTTTCAGAAACCAATCTTACTACAAGGTCATGAGAGATCTATCACCCAAATAAAATTCAACAGAGAAGGAGACTTGCTGTTTTCATCTTCAAAAGATCCCATTCCTAATGTGTGGTGGTCCATCAATGGAGAAAGACTAGGAACATTTGATGGACACACTGGTGCCATATGGGCCATAGATGTCAAATGGGATACTACAGTTTTTGCATCAGGATCTGCTGATCAGAGTCTAAGGTGTAGTATCCATAAACAATTTAAATTATTGAATGCTTGATAACTAAATGAAGATGCCTTTACCAAGTTAATATTATATCAGTATCTACTCTTAATTTAGTTCAAATTTTTAAAATTAGTATTGACAGGTAAATACACAAAACTTAAAACGATCAGAATTTCTTTGCATAAAAGATAGGAAATATGTAGCTAAAACTGAAATAAATTTTTAAAGTCCTTATTATAAATAGTTCCCTAATTTTGAATTTTGTTAGAATTTGGTTAGCCTGCTAGAGTATATATATATATATATATATATATATATATATATATATATATATATATATATATATATATATATATATATATATATATATATATATATATATATATATATATATATATATATATATATATATATATATATATATATATATATATATATATATATATATATATATATATATATATATATATATATATATATATATATATATATATATATATATATATATATATAAAGGTAATGAAAAAAAAAATTTATTCTTCAGTGGCATTCAATGAACTTTTTGATACTCATTAAGAATATGCTGATCATTCTTCAGAATTTTTAAAAAGTTCCCCCGAATTTTCATTTAAAGTTCATAATGCATTTTTTTGTACTTTACTAAAACTTGAGAGTACTTTGTCTTATAAGATTTATAAACAAAGTAAAAAAATCAAAGAAAGACTTTTATTCATTTTAAAGAAACAAACATTGCTTAACTCTCTATTAAATGCTAGATAATAATTAGAATTTGTTTTTTGAAAGAAATTTTATATTCACATACTTATCAGTTTTACAAGTTTCTCTTAATTCGCCATTAATTTAAAACCCTTTTAGCAATAATATTTAATTGCGGTATATCAATTACAGAAAGTTTTGGAGACCAATGAGTTTTGAAACATTTTTCTGCAGCTTTCCACTTAGTTTCTTTAATATTTGACAGTAGTTTGTCATATATGTCATTCTTAAATTTTTGGTTAGAAAACCATCCCCAGCTCTGCCCTCCCACCATCGCTTTTCACTTTGTCCAGTTTCGTTATTTCCATTTTCAGTGTCAGCACTTTCATTTTACATGCTTGCATTTTTGCTCTTTGCCTTGGTGTTAGGTTAATTGCCCTGGTCTTATGACCTAAGCAGTATGGACCTCAGCATGCTGGTATATAATAATATTTTTTAACCTTCCCTGGCATGTTCCGGTCCCTGAACAATGGTTTCAGTGAAGCAAAAGCCCCATTTAACCTACCACTTCTATGATTCAATTCCATGGACACCAATTTTTCACCTATAAGAAACTTCGAGATACGCAAACTGGTCCGTTTGTTTCAGTATTGTATCCTCTATTCTCTTATGCATCTCTTTCCACTCTCTACTAACCTCGAACCCCCTTTGCACTCAACCTCATCCCACACATCAATAAACCTCTGCAGGGTCTCCTCAGTGTGAGATCAGCGCAATATATATATATATATATATATATATATATATATATATATATATATATATATATATATATATATATATATATATATATATATATATATATATATATATATATATATATATATATATATATATATATAATAAAATTTTCATTGTTGTTGAAATATTTCCTATTTGTTTATTATTAAATTAATATTCCCGCAGGTTATGGGATTGCGAAACTGGGAAAACTATTTCAAAATTACAGATGAAAGCATCAGTTAGAGGAATTTCATTTTCTTATTCCGGTAACTTGATAGCGTACACCACTGATAAAATGATGGGACAGCAGTCTGAACTAAATATTATTGATGTAAGAGAACCCAATAATGTTGATGGTAAGTTAGGATATATATATATATATATATATATATATATATATATATATATATATATATATATATATATATATATATATATATATATATATATATATATATATATATATATATATATATATATATATATATATATATATATATATATATATATACACACACTTTTATAAAGCTGATGTTTCAATGGCCTTGTGTTTGTCATTTGTCTCATTGATTCTTGGGTACAAATATCTTTATAGTGTATGAATTTGTTGCACCAATGGCAGAATTTTATTTTTCTTATGTCTCCCCGTTTTGTTTTATGTCATAATTTTAGATTAGCTGATGAATCTATTACGATTTGAAACATGCATCGCACTTCTGGGGGGATTTAAATCAAGAATTTTCTTGAAAGGATTGAGTCTTCCTCCTACTCTCCTAAATCTCTTGCTTGCCATTGAACTGTATCGTCACTGTTCTTAATACTGTCCCTATTATAATAAAGCACTGTTCTTACACTCTGAAATGTATACTTCTTCCTTTTAAGAGAGCTCGTGAGATTAGTCTGTGTATTCCGGCCGTAATCACAGGCTGCTTAGAGATGTAATTTAAAACTGAGTCCTATGTGTTGTGAGCGTGGGGTATTTCATTAGAAGATGATCAGTTGTTTCTGGCTCTAATTGACATTTTTGACTTGTTTGGGATATAGTAAATTATGTATTTTGAATCAATGCTTACATGACAGTAAGTTGTGATGATGTCCCAACCTCAATCTTGCTTGTGATATTTGGGTTTTGCGTAGAAATGTTGTGTAAGTTTGGTATGTCGAAGGGTGTGCATTGATGAGGTGGTTAAGCGTTTAAATATTTCTACATGATGAGTGTATGTAAATGTTTGTTTATGGAGTTCTTTTATGTAGGAAGAGGAATGGTTTTATAGATGTTGCTGTAATATAATGCTGAATATCTTAGTCGTTGTCTTTTGGTGGTTGTAGCATGGATGTGTTGATTTTTTAGCAATGGAATTTTGGGTCGCCTTTGAGTAGTCCTCCAGAGGTCGGAGGATGATGTAAGCAAACCGCAAGTGGAGCAAATTTCACACCAAACCCTCTGCAGAGAATCGAACACCGCCCAGATATATATATATATATATATATATATATATATATATATATATATATATATATATATATATATATATATATATATATATATATATATATATATATATATATATATATATATATATATATATATATATATATATCAGACACAGCAATTATGAAAGCCCAAGTAACCCCTACAAACCAGAAAGCCTTGTCCGTTCTGTGGGGTCCTTTAGATGAAACTGTTGTTACTGGTCACGAAGATGGGGCAATAATTAAATGGGATATTCGAACATCGAAAAAGGTATTTCAGGTTTATTTTTTACTCATTTTTTTTGAAAACTGCTTTTTAATTCCCATAAGACTGAATATAAACTGTAAAAGTTAAAATTGCATTGTTTTTTTTTTTAGACTGAATATATTGTTTTTCAGTCATGTTATTGGTTTTCAAGAATGTATCTCAATATAAAGTTTACATTTTTGTTACAGACTGATGTAGCTATCGAACATACAAAGCAAATTAATGATATGCAGTTAGGGCATGACGGCACTATGTTCATCACTGCTAGCAAAGACTCTACAGCTCGTTTGTGGGATTTGAGCACTTTAGAACCTCTTAAAATATTCAAAACAGATAGACCTGTAAATTCTGCCGCCATTAGTCCTTTAATAGACAAACACCCTTATGTAGTATTGGGAGGTGGTCAAGAAGCTATGGAAGTAACAACCACAGCGGCCAGGGTCGGGAAATTCGATGCGAGGTTTTTCCATGCAGTTTTCGAAGAAGAATTCGCCCGTGTTAAAGGTCATTTCGGTCCAATAAATTCTTTAGCTTTTCATCCAAATGGTAAAGGATATGCAAGTGGTGGAGAAGACGGTTTTGTTAGGGTCCATGTATTTGATGATGCATATAATCAGTTTAGATTTGATTATTAAAGATGTATTTTAATGCTTTGTTTTATTTTTAACATTTTTCCCTAGCAGGAAGATCTTAACTGGATTAAAAATGTGTTTATCTTTACTTTCGAAGCAAGTCTAGAATAAAACTGTCTAGCTATCAACAGAAGAAGAACAGAATATACATTGGTGACCGTTTTGTTCCGTATTCAAAATTTACAGATGAAAAATTTAACCCTAACTTTCTGCTCTTGATGTAAACTGAAAATTCTTTATTTTACAATCTTAAAATTATTGATTACACTTTTCACCATTAATCCATTAGAAAAACAATTGACATATTGCTTCTTCCACTTTGTCTCAACTGTGTATTTTTACCGTCCTTGCTATGGTAAATTTCCAGCTGGGTAGACATTTCCTGTAACATTCATAAAACTTTATATCTGATAGTTTTCATATTTATGTTCGGGAAGAGAATTCTAGATATCTTTAAATTTGATTTCTTTTATTCTGTTTGGCTTAGGTAGGTAAAGTGCTTTTCGTTCACTCCAAAATCTTAAAGTATCCCCTTAAGCTAATTTGCTTTAGTTCTTTAAAAAGATGCTAATGGTTGAGAATTTACGTTTCCTATAAAGTTAACTACTTTAACATAAGAGATTTTATAGACATATCAATTTTATCTTGAATTTATAAATGGAATTTTCTTTAATATAAAGCTTTTAAAAAAGATATAAAAATTAGTATTTAGTATAAGAAATAAAGATCATTTTAATCCAATTCATATTTATCATTTAATTATTTCAATAACGATCATAATAAAAATACAAAACCATACTAAGTCACACACCAAGGATCCACATAAATAAAATAAGGCAACATAAGATAACTTTTAATAAAATTATTTAAAACAATATCTTGAATTGGACGGATTAGTTCCCTGGAATAGTTAGTTTCTCTCAAATTTATAAACTTAAAAATATTAGAACACATTTACACAAGTAAACTCTTATTATAAAGAGAACTTCTTACATATAAACATTTAAATTTAAAACAAAATACATAAAATTGATAATTATATATATATATATATATATATATATATATATATATATATATATATATATATATATATATATATATATATATATATATATATATATATATATATATACTTTGGGTGAGATTGCAGAAAATGTTGACTTTTATCAAAGGTTTACAAAGATAAATTTCAACCATATATTCATTCATCAAATTATAAAACTAATTACACCTATAATCATTTGCAAAGTAAATTTAAAAGTTGTACAATAAATTTGACGGTACGTAGATCATTACATCATTGTAATTAATTAAAATGGATGGTTTCAGAAGAAATAGTAAATGCAAAAATTAGATTGTCTGAGTGGAGATGAAGTTAGCTTAAATGAAGAAAATCTAAAAAGTTAAAAATGTAGTGAATTTAAAATAGTAAACAGCTCACCTAAAATCTTAAAGGCCTTCACTTAGCTGAGCAAGAGTGACAGAGATGACCTTTAAGAGAATCAGAACAGTTCTTAACTCGATGTTTGTGAAGTTGAAAAAAAAAAAAATACACAAGAAAATGAAGTTAGAAAGATGTTATGGATAAACTTGCAGTTACACTTTTGAATAGCGTTCAAAATTTTCCATTTAGGATCTCCTAAGGAAACTTGTTAATATATTAGTAAAAGAATTGAAAACATAAAAACAGTTCACATCCTATAGAGCCTTAATACAAAACAATAAGGTAGAACGGCGTCTGATTGAAATTTGTCTAATTTTTTAGGTATATATATATATATATATATATATATATATATATATATATATATATATATATATATATATATATATATATATATATATATATATATATGAAAACCCTCTCAACGAACCTTATTTTAGTCTGACACACTCCATTCTTGAAAGTATATGAATAATTCATTCCAGTTAAAAAATAATCAGGTATAAGAGTCTTAAACAAGAAAAAGAAACAATTTTAAAAGAAAATTTGGCAAATCTTAACTTACATTTGATGAGTTTACTTTGAAAGTGATCTTTTAATGAGGTTAAAAACTTTTAAGAGGAAAATAAGTGTAACCCAATCAAGTACAATAGTAAACAGAAATCAACGATGATGAACATGAATCCTACACAAATTTAAAAAATAAGTGAATGTATTATAACCTTCCTTCCATATGAGAATCTGCATTTGGTCCATTAAAAAAAATATGCCCTAAAATATAGATCATGTATAAATCTAAATGCTTACAACTACAAATACTTAATGGTGATGATGGTGAACATAAAAGGGATGACCTTTAACTATATACATTCATTTTACAAACTCTTCATTGTAACATAATTTGAGTAGACTTTTAAAAATTTTAAAATATAGATTAAATTTTGTTTTTACTAAGTACAAAAACAATCTCTAAATAATAATAATAATAATAATGGCTACTTTAAATATAATAGATAACAATTATACCAAAATCTTATTATTATTGTCATCAAAATTTTTATAAAGCCTCCAAACTGGAAACATAAACCCAACTAATGGTACTTAGATCTTTTAAGAATTTGTCCAAGTGGCGCAACTATCAGAGCTATGAAGAAGCATACTAAAGATGTTTGTCGTCTTAAAACATTACAAAAATTCTTCTACAACCACTCAGCATCTCCGTAAATCGGAAATTTGTTCTCAAATTTTAATAAGTGATAATAAATGATTTGTTTTAATGTAAAGCAAATATGGAAGATTTTTGAAGTTATGTACTAAAAATTGCTTGTCATATAAAACTTCTTAAATTAACTTCCAAACAACATTTTCATGAAGAATAGATTCTTCAACCAACTAACCAACACAAATTTCGTTAATAATAATAAGAAAATTACAACAAAAATATTACTTTTCAGAATGAAATTTATAACATTTCATTTTTAATTATTACTGCCATAATCCAAATTACCAATGGTATAATTACCAAATAATCCTAATATCACACAAATACACAAACATGAAATAAGGCAATTTGATTATTTTCTTCGTGCTTTTTCTGTAGGTAGATATTATCGCTTGAAAAACAATATCAATGGAAGTAGGTATATCAAATAGAAGGCAACAGCAACTCCATCAGCTTCGGCTCGAAGAATATTGGGATCACCTTAATAATAATAATAATAATAATAATAATAATAATAATAATAATAATAAAATAATAATAATGCTTACTTTAAAAAAATTTAAATATAGAACTGATTACCTATACAGGATTTGAAATATATATATATATATATATATATAGACAGACTCAGGTTGCGACTGGAGAAACTTGTTAAACTAAATAAATAAATCCTAACTACAGAACCTCAATCAAAGGAAAGAAAACACTAACTACTAACTAAAACGTTACAAATTTTTGAAATTCTTTTTTTCCACTTTTTAATTTCTCTTGTTTATTAGTTTCACTTTTTTAAACTAGCTTATATATGAAATTGCTCACTAATAAAAAAAATCCTTCTACTAGTAAATTTTTCTAAATTAGATAAAGTTGAAAAAAAATCTATATAATACTGATAATGATGCTTATCATTAAATTCATTGTTTTATTTTAAATTTATTCACAGAATACTCAAGAAAAATATGTTAAATATTCCATTTTAAATATTTCCACTTCTTTAAACACCTTTAACTGTAAATTCTGTTGTTATTTTTCTCTACGAAAACACTGTAGATAACAATCTGTTTAATGTAAATATTTAAAAAAAAAAATAAATAAATAAAACTTACCCAAACTAAAGAACCACGGCGGTGATGACATCTTTCCATCTCCTCCTTTCGAATACGCCAAAACTCGCAAATAATAGGTCTTTCCTAATGAAAGACCAGAAATGTAAGCTTCTAATGTTTGTCCAAGAGGAATTAACGTGTCATTTGCTGTCGTCATATCCTGGTCGCTTTCCCATACTCTAACCTGTAAAAATAATGTGAATCATCAATTCAGAATTTTTATGTTAAAAAATAAATTACAACTGTCATACGTCTTTGTATTTTCAACTGAAAAGTTCTTAATTTCGATTTCAAGGCTTATTTTGGGGAAATAAAACATTAAAATGTCCCGATATATATATATATATATATATATATATATATATATATATATATATATATATATATATATATATATATATATATATATATATATATATATATATATATATATATATATATATATATATATATATATATATATATATATATATATATATATATATATATATATATATATATATATATAAGATGGAAAGATGTAAAAGAAATCCAATTTCCGATCTTCAAACCCTTAAAAAATATATTAAACTTTTTAAAATACGAGCAATTTAATGAAGAAAATGAAAACTTTATTTACATTACCATTATACAATAAAAAAAAATAAAAAGTAAATTTACAAAGAATATAACAAACTTTATTCAAAGAATTTTTCGATTTTGATAAATGCTCTTCAATGTTATAGTGAAAATAAATATATAGTGCTACTTGTGCCTGAAAGAGGAAGGACGGTTGCTCCTTCGAAAGTCTCGCTCCTTTTTTAAAATGTTTTAATTGTATATATAATGCTATAATAGGATTTCAATACATCAATTAAAAAATTTGTTCATAGCTGCTCAAAAAAAAATAAAATAAAATCCTACACTGCCATGGAGTATTAAACAGGGGAAAACATACCTTATAGCCTTGAAGTGATTCCTCATTGGACTCTGGAGTAATACCCCTCCATTTTACATAAATTGTTTCTGGATCAATTGCTTGAACTTCAACAGCATTTGGAGGCGTTGACGGTGGGTCTCGCCATGTTCTCTCTAAAATATTTTAAAATAATATAAATCTGCATATACGAACATGTGGTATTTTCTTTTTTTTTCCAAAAAATAATTTACTTTACAAACCTCTAAACTTTTCACTTTCTGGACCTGATCCAGCACTATTGTAAGCCATTACACGAACCCAGTAGTAAGTATTGGACTTCAGACCCACAATTAATCCCTGAGGCTCAGTTCCCAATTTAAGACGGATTTGGGCATCTATTTCAGCATGACTTTCCGGCCAATACTTCAACTATGGTTCAAGAAAATAAAAATTCAACAAATTTGGTTAGAAATTAAAATAAATGAAAATCATTTAAGTAATTTTGTTTTCAGTATCTTTATAAAAGAAAATCAAATCACCAAGCTATCAAAATTAAAAACTATTATCAGGAGTAAATGTAAGAAACTAACTCTATATCCAATTAGTTCTCCTCTAATGTTCTCTCTAGTAGGTTCTATTGGTCTCCATGTAATATTCATTGAGGTAGAATTGAAAGCCCAAGCTTTAACTTCTGTTGGTTGAACTTGCGGCATGCCCTCGGCAGAGTATATAGTTACAATCTCACTTTGAGGTCCCCAGCCAACACGATTTGCAGACTGAAAAATGAAATCAAGCTAAATATCATTTCCTTAAATGATTAAATTAGTAAAAGAGAAGAATCATATTTAAACTTAAAAGATTTTATTGCTACTATTTTACATCGTATTTCCTTACTTCATTTCACAAAGTAAAGAATAGGATTACGCAATTTAGCAGCAATAGTATACAAAAAGTAGGGATAGACCAATACCAAAATTTTAACCGATACCAATAATTTAAAAACCACCCGATACCGTGTACCAATACCGATACCAATTTTTTTACTGAACTCATGAAGGTTGAAACAAGATCGAAAATATTCAAAGATAATAAAATTTAGGTTTCTGATATCCGTAATATTTAATTATTTTGCAGTCACAATGCTAAACAAAACTATTGTTAAAATAGGTGATATGGGGTCAATGCCACCAAGACTTTGAAGCTTATTTGCCCTAGTGCATGGTCTATTTTTCTATCATTTCTGCAACATTCGCGGTCTTTAATCCACTTTCCACTTTGTTCAGCACCACCTTTCTTCTTCTACACCTCATCTCTTACTTTATTTTATATATATATATATATATATATATATATATATATATATATATATATATATATATATATATATATATATATATATATATATATATATATATATATATATATATATATATATATATATATATATATATATATATTTATATTTTTTTTTTTCTTTTTATTTCGGAAAAACTTTTATTACTCAGTTAATAATAATAATAATAATAATAATAAAATTTAAAATGTGACAAACTTTTGTCAAGGATCAGCTATCTTGTACAGAAATTATCAGTTTTCTTTCATGCAAAATTTTGGTATCGGTATCGGTCTTTTTTGCATATACCGATACCTACAAAAAATTTATATAACGATACCACAAAAATTACCGATACTAACCGATATTTGACTCCACCCCTAACAAATAGTACATAAGTATAAAACCATGAACCTAGAAACTCGTGTTTTCATTTTAACGTCGGAAACCATAAAATAACAACGCTTAACTAAATACCAAATATTTAATTTGCAAAACGTGTAGCATATATTTTAAATACCTGAACTTTTACTTCATACAAAGTATAAAAGAACTGATCTTCAACAGTAGCCACAAACATTCCTTTATTATTCCTGTCTCGCAAAATTTCTTGTTTGAAAGGTTCTGGATTTTGGTTTGAGCCTTCTTCCAACTTTCGTCTCCAGAATACCCGATAATAAACGCCAGGTGCATTTTGATCCTCTTCGCTTAGTGGCTGTGAAAAATAAAGTTACGAACATTTGCAAATAAATTTTTTTTAAAATGTTGTGAGATGTGTTATAACATCATTCACAAGCATTCACTTATATTAAAGTCCTGCATGCTTCAAATTTGCAAATTTTCAATGAAAAAAATAGTGTTAAAGGAAACTCAAATACTCTGTAAGATAATAATGAAGATATGAAAGAAGAAAAAAGTATTCAATGCTAGTTTAAATTAAGCAAGTTAGATTGATTTATAGGAATACTGGGAAAAGTTACGTAACTCAAAATGAGCTACCCTATTTACTATTTACCCTATTTACTAATGATCATTAAATATATTTAGAGAAGTTAAATATTTAATATTTTTACATTTCCACGCTTAATATTAAAGGAATAAAAGAAAAAAATCACAACCCCCCCTCCCCATCTCTTTCTTGAAATATGAACTATTGTTCATTTTATGATAAGAGTTCTTTAAATGTAAGATAAAGTGTAAACTCACATCCCAGGTAATGGTTAAATCTCCAGTTTTGCCACCGCCTCCTCCAACATTCGATGGAGCTTTAAATGGAACATCTTCATGAGTATTCGCCTGAAATGAAACCAATAATCTCAGAGTTTGTAAATATATTTTTCCACTTCATTTTCATATAAATGTATTTATACATAAATTTTTTTTTAACAATAATACCGTAGGTGAAACTTCAGAGAAAATTCCAGTTCCTAAATAATTGACTGCTTGTACTCTGAATTTGTAAGATGCCCATGGGGTAAGAGATCTTTGAGGTAGTTGATATTCCATTCGACTACGACGCTCATCAATCACCTAAGATAATTATATAATTAGTGAAAACTGGACATGATTATTACCGATCAAGAACGTACAAGGTAGAATATTAATTAAATGAGAACAGTGGTTTTTAGATTTACCCAAATCTGAAAACTTGGTGTTAGAACAATACAATTTACACATATGTACGGTCAAACAATTCTCATATATATATATATATATATATATATATATATATATATATATATATATATATATATATATATATATATATATATATATATATATATATATATATATATATATATATATATATATATATATATATATATATATATATATTTTAAAGGTAAATCTGGGATTAAATATACAAGCTCTAATTCCTTTCAATTTGTAAAATCGGTATAAATGAAGGGCTAATATTCTCATCAAATGTTAAAATATTTGGCAACATTAGTTAGATACATGAAAATTAAAGAAAGAGAGCAACAATTGGTATAAAAACGTTAAAAACTATAAAGAAACAAGGCATACAATCACGTTTAAATACATTACAAATACATTTTTTACTTGTATCACTCCTACGAAAGAAATAAGGACAAATAAACATCGATTTTGAAAGGTAACAAAGAAAACAAAACACTGACATCTGTTAATCAACAATTTTTAAAAACTTTCTCCAAGCAACAAACAAAAAAAGTTGTTACCTGTGCAGTAATATTTTCAACAACCGTTTTCCAATCATCTGTATAAAGGGTTTTGGCTTGGATTGTGTATGCAATTATTTCTCTTCCATTGGTGGCTCCGTTTGTCCATCTAATAATGCCAGATGTGCTCGTCATTGATAAAGCAGTAATGCCACCTGCAACACAAAATATCATCCTTATAATTTCACTTTTTTTTCCCCCCGAGAGACTTAACCTAGTAGGGCTGGCAGTGCAATTAAAAAGAGAAACGGAAGTGGAGCAAGAACAAAAATATTTTTTTACTTTTTAAAATTGGGCCAGAGTTGGAGCCGGATAATTTTGAAATGATGGAGAGACAAAACTTATCTCTACTTTCTTACAATAAAAAATGACTTACCTGGAGGTCCAGGTGGTCCAGAAACAACAACTTTTGTAACTTGTGAAATATTTGCAATAGGAGACTTTGCGTCACACATGTAATATCCAGCATCTTCTAGAGTTAAATTTCGTATGAGTAAATGTCCTGGATGGTAGCCCTTAAAAAAATATTAACAATTTTCAATAAATATTACAATTAATGAAGGTTAAAGTTTTAAAAATTTTAACTTTTTAAGACCCCTTGACCATTGGTTTTTATGTACTAGAATCAACTAAAATATCTTATAATCATCAATTTTAAAGGAGTAAAGAATTCTCTTCTTTTATTACTTTCTCAACTTAATTAACTCACATCAATCATTGTTTTGCTTATTTATTTATGCACCTTTTTCCAGTCTCCTTAAACTCTCCAAATTCTCCCTCTTCTACTCTTTCCACATTCACGTTGCCCCTTCCTTGTATGACTGCAGCTTATCTTTCCGCTCCCTTCAAATCGTACATAAACACACTCCTAGAAACTTTCCACTATTTTTTTTTAATGACTTCCGTTTAGCCCCGCTCCCTTCCTACTATAAAAGTGGAAACTTCATTTTATTCAAAATATTTCACAGAAACTGTATTAAAATAATTTCATGCAATCTCCGAACTCTAACTATTTTTTAATAAAATACCCTCTTCATAAATATCCATCTTGGTAGCTGCTGAGATACATAAACAAAGCATAATGTTTAAATTCTAAAACTGAGACTTCCTCTAAGGTCATACTTTACATAATACTATTAAACTGATAACCTAAAAGACACTCACTACATGTAACAAAGTCGTAAATCATTATTAAAGATGAAAAAAAAAAAGCTATATATATATATATATATATATATATATATATATATATATATATATATATATATATATATATATATATATATATATATATATATATATATATATATATATATATATATATATATATATATATATATATATATACCATCTGATAAGGCGGTTCCCTTGTTGCAACAAAACCAAGAGAAGTTTGAATCCTTTTCTCATTTTCCAATGACACCGAAGTCTGCAAAGATAAAATAATGTAAAGTTAAAAACAATAAAAATAAAAGTTCATAAAAAAAAAAAAATATCAATGAAAAAAATTAATGAGCTCTGACAGCGTTTTCCAAATCGGGTTCGTTACATCACATATACGGGGAGTGGCAGCACAGCAGATATTATTATGGTGGCAGAGTGTCACAAAAATGAAAACAATATTAGAACAAAAACTTTTCAAATTCTTTCATAATTTTTCCTTACATTAAAATGTAAACAAAATTTAAACAGTAAGAAATTCGTACTTTTAAATTTATTTTTTTTTTTAATTAATTTTAACAACCTGAGCTGGATCTATTTTCTTTTCAAAATAATAATTG
>SEYY01020772.1:60000-67500 GCA_009176605.1 Armadillidium nasatum | reverse complement strand
TATTTTTTAACAAAGAAAAATACAAACCGTTATAGTGTATCTCTCCTTAAATGTTGCAGTTAGATTTTCAACTATAATTGGTTTTGCATCCTTATACCAAGAGTAGGTAACATCAGGAATAGCAAATGCCTCGCATTCCATCATAAGATTTTCTCCGTCAGAAACAAAATTATCACTCAAAGGAATTGTGAATTTAGGTGTAGCTGGAAATAAGCATATCAGTATAAATTTGAGTGCTTCAATTTGTTTAAATTACAAGTATGATTACAATTTTATTTATTATTACACTGACTAAAACCAAAAAAAAAAAAAAAAAAAATTCTTTACCCTGAATGCTTAGGGAAACTATTCCATCAACAGCCATTCTAGAATTTTCAGCTCTACAAACATAATCACCAATATCAGCTGGCTCAACATGAGGTAAGATTAATACTCTGTTATAATTCTGGAAGCGGGAACCTCTAGGTAGATTTCCATTACGTCGTGTCCAATTATAAGAAGGCACAGGGCTATATATATATATATATATATATATATATATATATATATATATATATATATATATATATATATATATATATATATATATATATATATATATATATATATATATATATATATATATATATATATATATATATTACCCATTATAAATAAAAGTAAAAAAAACATGAAAGGTAATGATAATACATGCATCTAATAAACTAACTAACTAACTAACTAACTAACTAACTAACTAACTAACTAACTAACTAACTAACTAACTAACTAACTAACTAACTAACTAACTAACTAACTAACTAACTAACTAACTAACTAACTAACTAACTAACTAACTAACTAAACTAACTAACTAACTAACTAACTAAACTAACTAACTAACTAAACTAACTAACTAACTAACTAACTAACTAACTAACTAACTAACTAACTAACTAACTAACTAACTAACTAACTAACTAACTAACTAACTAACTAACTAACTAACTAACTAACTAACTAACTAACTAACTAACTAACTAACTAACTAACTAACTAACTAACTAACTAACTAACTAACTAACTAACTAACTAACTAACTAACTAACTAACTAACTAACTAACTAACTAACTAACTAACTAACTAACTAACTAACTAACTAACTAACTAACTAACTAACTAACTCTCTCTCTCTCTCTCTCTCTCTCTCTCTCTCTCTCTCTCTCTCTCTCTCTCTCTCTCTCTCTCTCTCTCTCTCTCTCTCTCTCTCTCTCTCTCTCTATATATATATATATATATATATATATATATATATATATATAATATATATATATATATATATATAATATATATATATATATATATATATATATATATATATATCGCTAAACAATATTTAAAATATTACTTTTACATCATTACATAAAATTTGACAAGTCCACAAGGTAAATGGTAAACAAATCAGAAAAAAAGGAAAAAAAAAAATACTTCACTTACTATCCAAAGGCAATACATTCTAGACGAACTTCATCTCCACGAACAGGTGAATCCGGGAAAGCTTTAGGGAAGTTATTAGCAAATTTCAGCTGTTGGAAATTGGCTGAAAGCAAATAAGAAAAAGTTGATTCGGGGAAACCAGAATATTCATATATATATATATATATATATATATATATATATATATATATATATATATATTACCAGTTTATTTTAAGTGTTAAATTTACTTTAAATTCATGGATTCTAATACAAATATTATTGCAGGGAGCTCAAAATTATTATACAAAGTATTAGATGACATTAGAGTAACAAAAAAAGTTTAAAAACCATAAAAAAGATTTAAAGGAAAATAAGGAAAGAAATATTCTGCATGGATGAATTCCTAATCTGTATTGTACATAATTATTATTATTTATGATAAACAATGTTCATATATATATATATATATATATATATATATATTATATATATATATATATATATATATATATATATATATATATATATATATATATATATATATATATATATATATATATATATATATATATATATATATATATATATTAGTGATGGATTGACTAAGAATTTTTGATGATGATAATTAAATTGAAAAAGAATATTATAAAAATTTCCATTACTTTAATAAATTTAACATTTTTAAATAATATGGAAAAATTTAAATCTTTTCTTTATTCAAATGTTTAAATAATTTTAATATACAGTATAATTTAAGGGTGTCCCACTCAGTCTCGGCTCCAAATATGCGCTTATAGATATCAAAGTAATGGTTAATAAAACTTGCTACGAACAAATATTGGTGTGAGAGAAGAGAGAAAGGATCCTGAGGTAGAGTCACTTAGTCATTCGTCATATGTTAGTATGTAAGAAATTGAGTCCTTTGAAGACCGGGTAATTTCCAAGGAACTTTGACGGCAACCTTATATAACATGTAAAACAGTGTGCAAGTGTGCCCTATGTTAATGGCGATGCCTTCCAGCCCTTATTGTGATGTCAGAACGATTCTCACACATCAGAGTTTATTTATGGCAAATATTAACTTATGACTAGTACTTTAATATCAATTTGCAAATATCTGGCCGAGACCAAATGGGACACCCTGTAGCATCTTCGGAACATTGATTTTCAAAAGTTTAATGTGTGTGAACATGGACACAACATGCAAAATTGTAACACTTTGAATTTTTCTGTGACCTCATAAGTAATTCAATTTTGTCTTGGTAAGCATATTTTGCCTCCACTACTAAACACCCTTTCACTTTCAATAAAAGAGGGTGAAGCAGAGGTATTTATACGCAAATGTAAATTAAATGGCAGAAAATTGACGATAACTTTTGATAAAAAATATGCTGATGACGGTTAATCATTCCATAACTATATATATATATATATATATATATATATATATATATATATATATATATATATATATATATATATATATATATATATATATATATATATATATATATATATATATATATATATATATACAGCGATTGGGCACAGCAAATATCTAGTGAAGATTATTAACAAGAACTGGTGTCAAATATATAGAGGAATATTAAGAAGTTACTATTAATAAACTAATATATATATATATATATATATATATATATATATATATATATATATATATATATATATATATATATATATATATATATATATATATTATATATATATATATATTTATTTTTCCTCCTGTATTTAATTAAAAAAAAAAAAAAATTTTTTTAGAAATTAAATTAAATAGATGGAAAAAAAAAAAAAAAAAAAAAAAAAAAAAAAAAAAAAAAAAAAAAAAATATATATATATATATATATATATATATATATATATATATATATATATATATATATATATATATATATATATATATATATATATATATATATATATATATTACTAACGATGTGGAAAAAACATTAAGTCTGAAAAAAGGACCATGTCTTCCAATGTCCGAAACTGTGCTCTGAACAGTGCAGCTGTAAAGACCTTCATCAATATTGTCCAGATATGAAAAATATAAATTTCCATCAAAAGAAACAAAAGTACGCTTGTCTTCATCAACAAAATTTGGGAAAAAGTCACGTGACCAGTAAAATCGAGCATCTGGAAACAAGAAATTATTTGTTTGACTACTGAGTTTTAAAAATTTAACTTTAATTTTAAAAAACTTCATTATCTATACTAGTACTATTAGTTTTATCCTAAAAACTTATTCAAATGTAATTTACTACTATTAAGAGATAATTAAACCCAAGCTTCAATATGGATTATTACCTGGAAAATATCTTGGTGGATCACAAAATATGGCCTTCCCCCAATTTTGGTTGCCAGATTCATCAGAACGTTTTAGGTTGAACTCAGCCATATATGCAAAAGAGAGTGACACACTTTCAGAAACAACTGCTCCATATTTATTCTTTGCTAAACAAAAATAGTTACCACGATCTTCAATCTGTAATAAAAATTGTTTTATCAAATTTAAAGAAACATTAAAAGCAAATGATTAGAAAGTTAATAAAGTTATTATAAGCACATGTACCTCTTTTGGCCTATTGATAATAAGACTGCCTCCAGAAACAGTAAAACGGGTATCTTTTAAAGGATCAATGCGCTTGGATTCCAGTTTATTTGCTACATACTCTTCTTTAAACCATTCATATGTAGGTGCTGGATAACCGTCAGCTGTAGTGAAAAAGACATACAACTTACACACAAGCCCAAATTTGTTGCAAGTTACATTTTTCAACATGTATAATATTCACATATTAAAAAAATTTGTTGTAAAATGCTAAGTATGTTAAACAAAAGGGAATTTCTGTATGACACTTAAAAGTAATTGGTTATTTCTTAACAGCTTCTAGGGTCAGAGTGAAAAGGTTACAAATTAATGAATATATACAGTATTTGGTTCAATACATAAACCTCTTAAAACTCAGTTTTACATCAAAATCTAACCCTAATAACAAATTTATGGGTAATAAATATGTAATTAATTTACAAGAAAACTACTATATTTTAAAATAAACCTCAAATGTTGTGAGTTACTGTATGAGAGAAATTATTTTAAATGGCATTAAAAATCTATAAAGGAACATTTACAATTATGTTTGGAGACTGAATATATAAGTATATAGATTAGAGTAAAGATGAAGAACTACTCTCATGCATGAATATTTAACATTAAATAACCATTCTAACAAAAACTAATAATTCAAAGTATGTTAATATAGAAATGTCCAATATAATATTCAAAGCTCACCTAAGCATGTGATAGACACATGATTAATTACATCTCTCTTTAATAAATCAAACATAGCAGCTTCTGGTTGGTGAATGATTTTAGGCCCACGTTGAAGATATTTGGGATCTTGAACCCAAGTTCCATACTCATAATCTCGATCTTCCTCTGAATCTAAAAGTAGGGAACTTAGTCTGTTAGATCTTACTTCACAGATGAATTCTTGTGGAATTGTTCCATCTACCATGAGTAAACCCCATTCTTTATTTTTAAAGGAGTAACTGAAAGTAATATAATCATTAAAAATAGTTACTAAATTTCACAGCATACACACTATCTAAAAGTTTGAAGAGAAAAAGAAATAATAACAACATATATATATATATATATATATATATATATATATATATATATATATATATATATATATATATATATATATATATATATATATATATATATATATATATATATATATATATATATATATATTCACCTGTATCCCATATATTTTTTGGCTAATGTGAGAACTTGATCAGGAATCAACTGTTGTTGAATGACATCTAACAAGGGTGTACCATCTTCATTTTCCCAATATCCCAAAGATTTTTGCACAATGCCAACATACCAGATGCGATATAAAGGATCATGTTCATGGAGATACCGGGTAATGAAACCATGTTCATCATTTGTATTGATAGTTGTAAGTTCTGCTTGATAAGTCTAAAAAGTAACAAAATTATCCACATCTAAAATCATATAGGCTATACCGGTATACTATAATTAATGCATGAAATGAAGAACAAGAAAATGTAAGAATATAAAGAATAAACTAATTATTTACCCCGCATAATGCTTTTGCTTCCTCAAATGTTTTTTTAGGAGAGCGAACAAACTTATAACAAGTAAAATCATTTCTGGTTCCTGACCCAATATTATTCTTTTGAACCCAATTTTTTGGGCAACGTAGAGGTCTCTGAGATGTTGTAGGTCTAGGTGGATTCTGAGCTCTTCCAATATGAAGAAAAGATACAGAAAGAAGAAGGAGACATATTTGTAAAAATGAGGTCATCTGAAAAAAAAAAAAAAATTATTGATCATTAACTGAAATGATTTATGAGAACATTACAAATATAAATAATGCTCTTAATAATCTCCATTGACAAACCCAAAACTGCAATATATCATTCTTAAAAATATTAAATTTCAAGTCTTACACAAATGCATAGTAACTTTTATAGGATGAATGAATTATTTTAGGAATAAAACTAATATCTCAAAAATTTTAGCAAAATTAGAAGAACAGCTATCAGTTTTATACAACTCTCAGTAGGATAAATTTAAAATTTTTTTTTTTTTTAATATAGGCTTCATATTATTCTTTTTTCATATATGAAGATATCTGATAGTGAATAAAAAATTTCACACATATTTATTAATATTCGTAAAAGCTAGACCATCAATTACTAAAATTATAATTTTTTACTTATAAATTTGCTTTGTAGGTTATATAATACAAATAAACTATGCAAGAATTTTTAATAAAACTTGGAGCAAATGTAAGTTAATAGTCTAATAGTGTAATTTTATAAAGTTTTGAATAAAAGTTTTTTCTCTACTTTTGGGTCAGCTGAGCAAAAGAATTAAGACCAACCTATTAAAAACTATATATTATATATATATACTATATATATATATATATATATATATATATATATATATATATATATATATATATATATATATATTATATATATATATATATATATATATATATATATATATATATATATATATATATATATATATATATATATATATATATATATATATATATATATATATATATATATATATATATATATATATATATATATATATATATATTAAAATACATGGAATAAAATTGCTTAATAAGAGATAAAATACTGAAAGCCAAAAAAATTTTCTACTCAGGTTAACTTTATGAAAAATATCAAAAGTTGTAATGAATATCCTTAAACTTAGAGACCTAAAAATATGTGAAGAAATTTTAATACTAGCAAAGCATTATTATTATTGTTTTATGAAATTTGTAACTGAAAAGATAAAGATTAAATATTTTTATTATTATTTTACTCTATTGATTGAAAAATAATATATTGAGATAAATTAAGTATAATTAAGTATATCAGAACACTTTTACTCAGTAAAAATATTACATATCTAAAAATATGATGAATATAAAATTTGAATTATCATACACTAATAATGTTATTATGCATTTTGATAACCCAATATTTAAATATAGGAATAAATAATATATTGGTAAAGGTTAAGAATCTTTCTGACCTTCGATATTTGGAAAATATCGATATATCAAACCTATTCAAAAGCGTTGCCACGAGGTGAGGGCTACTGCCATATTACACCAGACATACATTAGTTTTCTAGAGAACTTTGTTCGACTTATCATAACCTGAACTACCGAAGTTGCCGAAAATAGAGGCCTAATCTATAAAAGAGCATGGCCGCGAGACGAGGCTTACTGCCATCAAAATATTGATATTTTTAAAAATATCGATATATAAGGTCAGAAAGATTCTTAACCTAAGCCTAATATATCAATATTAAAATGTCAAAATTTAAAATATCAGAATGTGATATTTTGCATTTTTTATAGTAATATTCTTAAGTATCAAGTATTTTTATTAAGAAAAATATTCTGCAATTAATGAGACAATTCCTTTCAATATATATATTTATTTT
>SEYY01020772.1:47500-55000 GCA_009176605.1 Armadillidium nasatum | reverse complement strand
ATATATATATATATATATATATATATATATATATATATATATATATATATATATATATATATATATATA
Organism: Armadillidium nasatum; assembly: GCA_009176605.1. NCBI lineage: Eukaryota > Metazoa > Arthropoda > Malacostraca > Isopoda > Armadillidiidae > Armadillidium > Armadillidium nasatum. Next base: position 54,931 of record SEYY01020772.1, on the reverse strand, counting down.
TATATATATATATATATATATATATATATATATATATATATATATATATATATATAATATATATATATATATATATATATATATATATATATATATATATATATATATATATATATATATATATATATATATATATATATATATATATATATATATATATATATATTATATATATATATATATATATATATATATATATATATATATATATATATATATATATATATATATATATATATATATATATATATATATATATATATATATATATATATATATATATATATATATATATATATATATATATATATATATATATATATATATATATATATATATATATATATATATATATATATATATATATATATATATATATATATATATATATATATATATATATATATATATATATATATATATATATATATATATATATATATATTATATATATATAGTCAATTAACTGCTGTAGAAGAGGCATCTTTCAAAGTGAAAAGAGTAATGAAGGGTGGAGTCATCTGCAAAGGAGTAGATTGGTGATGAAGTAATAGAAAGACAGCCGTTAATGAAGGAAAGATAAAAAGTTGGAGATAAAGAGATCCTCGAAGAACACCACTATTTATAGATTTAAAGCAATTATAGATTTAAACCGTCTATAGCAACTGCTCTAGAACGACCAGAAAGGAAATAAGAGAGAAAAACACAGAGAGACGGATAAATTCTAAAAGAAGGAATTTGGAAATCAAAGCTTTATGTCAGACTCTATCGAAACCTTTCGATATGTCCAGCTCCACAGCAAAAGATTCATCGAAATTCCGAAGAGTGGGGAACAAAGAGTTAGAAAGAAGGGAAAGATGATTACAGTAGAGCGTCCTTTACGAAACCATACTGGCGACCAGAGATAAGATTAGAAAAATTAGGATATTTCCAAATCTTCCTGTTTAAGATAGTTTCGAAAACTTTAGAAAAAACGGAGGTTAAAGAAATTGGACGATTATTAGATGGTTGAGAAGGGTTCTACTTTTTCGACACAGGATGAATGAGCGCATTTATCCAGCAAGAAAAGAAGGTCGAATTAGAAAGACAGAGACGAAATAGTTTACCATTGCAGGGTGAAAGCTCAGAAACACAAGTTTTGAGAACCGCTGAATACTTATCATTAGGACCATACGCCTTCTTAGAATTAAGCTCATAGATAGCAAAAATAGCGTCCATAGAAGAAATTACAATTTTAGGCATTAAAGATCTGGGAGGGGTTGAAGGAGGAGGTATTGATCCGGAATCTTCTAAGGTAAAATTAGAGGCAAAAGTTTGAGTGAAGAGTTCATGTAATATGCAGAGTAGGGGGTAAAACGGCAGTTGTGCCGTCAGAAAATACAAGAGGAGAGAAAGAGGAAGAAGCAGAGTTAAAGATAACATATTTTGCAAAATGCCAGAAAGAGCGTGAGGAAGAGAAAGAGAAACCAGAAAGATTATCGAATTTTCGATGAAGAAATGAGTTTTTAATATTATGAAGAATAGATTTAGTAGGATTTCGGGATGAAATATAAGTTGAATGAGTTTCAGTAGTTTCAAAACGACGGTAATAACTGAATACAAAAACCATGCGGCGAATAGCTCAAGAACAAATAGAGTTAAACCAAGGTTTGTTAGGTTTTGCTGAAGAGAAAGAATATGGAATATACGCCTCTATTTCCCAGAAAGAATCTCCTCGGTTATGCTCTCTGCATATTCCGAAGGACCCCTTCCCACGGAAACTGTAATAAATCCAAAGGAAATCAGAGAAGTACAACTACAAGACAAACCAGTTAACGGCACTGAAGGGCTAGGCGCGTTTCCTCGTCGAAGGCAGAGTCCGTTCTTGAGGAATATTTGATGTAGTGTAAAATTAAGCATCATTTGTAATTATCGTTATATTATTATTATTGTTAGAGAAAGTGACTTTGAACCGAGCCATTGTAATAATTATGCAAATAATTAAACTATACTCGAACTGTGAGGTTCACCTACCTTCCTTGAAACTATAAGCTATCCGGGCTATAACGAGCTAGAACGGGCTAGAACGAGCAAAAGCAAAGCAAGCAGCAGGAGAAGCAGAAAAGGAAAGAACTCGTGAGGCGGAGAACGAACCTGCTCAAATAATATTTCGTAAATAATTAAACTGCACACTAACTGTGAATTTCACTCACCTACCTTGAAACTACATTTGAAGAGATTAAACAAAATACAGAACAAGACAGGTGATCTGATGAACCCAGAGGAGGAAAGAGTTTAATAGTATAAGGAGACGGATTAGAAGTATAAAAGGTCAAGTATGTTGAGTTTATCACCAAGACGGTCATGGGTACGGGTAAGGAGTTGCACCAACTGCTCAAGGTTGTTTTGGATAAAAAACTGATAGGCGAGTTCACCAGCTGGATCAGTAGAACTAGATGAAAGCTATTGGCGATGGGGATTGTTGGATTCACTTAAACTGATGATCTCAGAGAAAGGAGAAGAATAAGGAATGTGTTCTATTTTGAAGTTAAGATAGTCGAACAGTTTTTTAAAGTCTTTAGTGTTAAAAGATAAAGTAGACAGAACGAATTTAGTTGTAGAGTTTCAAGAGAGCTTAAATCATAGAGTAGAGAATTCAGAAGACTCCAAATTAGAGACACGAAAACAAACAACATCAATGCGCACATATGTGCAACATCCACCCTTTGCCGAAAACTGAGAATAGAGACGGTAGGAGGTAACAGAGTAAAGTTATCTGTCATTGCATTCAAGAACTTGTGTTTCAGTTGAGAATAAGGGATGAGGTCTAGAAGAAGAGAGATGGTGTTCAACAAAAGAGAAATTAGACAAAAGATGGCAAATGTTACAGAAGTTGATGAAAAAAAAGTCCGTGCACCAGGGCAAGCCGGAATCAAGATCCTGGCGGCACTATCCTAATTTCGGAGTCCGCCAAATCCCAAGTGATGATGGAGTGATGGGTGGATCAGGGACATTGTTTGGATGCCACCCTCCAAGTTTCATGTTTAGCCATTTTTTCATTTATAAAGTTAATGTGGGAACAAGTGAGAACATGTGAAAAGAGATGGCGGAATAGTGGGAACTTAGGTACTAAAATAGAGTATAGACCCTCTGAGAAAGTATATATATATATATATATATATATATATATATATATATATATATATATATATATATATATATATATATATTTTTTTTTTTTTTTTTTTTTTTTTTTTTTTATATATATATATATATATATTATATATTTTATTATATATAATATATATATATATATATATATATATATATATATATATATATATATATATATATATATATATAATTTTGATAACCACTATGATAAATCAACCGTGGAATCATTATTTATAATTTTATTAACTGCTAGTGATGTTATAATTTCGAGGAATCGAACCCGGGCCTAAAAGATGGAAGTCCGTTGTGTTGACCGCTACTCCACTGATGGTTCAAAAGGAATTAATCCAGAACTTCTACTGACATATCTCGCCTAGTGAAAAGTCCCTTCAATATTTCCCCGACCACAACTTGGGCGTAGCGTCAACATGGACCAGGTTCTATCCTGAGTATAAATCGCAGTGCAAATGTTATAATTTTGATAGTGTTTATAGTGGTTATCAAAATTATAACATTTGCACTGCGATTTATACTCAGGATAGAACCTGGTCCATGTTGACGCTACGCCCAAGTTGTGGTCGGGGAAATATTGAAGGGACTTTTCACTAGGCGAGATATGTTAGTAGAAGTTCTGGATTAATTCCTCTTGAACGATCAGTGGAGTAGCGGTCAACACAACGGACTACCATCTTTTAGGCCCGGGTTCGATTCCTCGAAATTATAACATCACTAGCAGATATATATATATATAATATATATATATATATATATATATATATATATATATATATATATATATATATATATATATATATATATATATATATATATTATATATATATATATTATTATATAATATTATAATATTATTAATATAATATTATAGTATTATATATATATATATATATATATATATATATATATATATATATATATATATATATATATATATATATATATATATATATATATATATATATATATATATATATATATATATACAGTGTGTGTGTGTGTGTCTGTGTAAAACATTGCTGAAAATTTAATAAAAAAAAAAGATAAAAATTAAAGGTATTTATGAAGATATCTGATTTTAAATAAAATAAAAAGAGTTTTAAATTGGTTGTGTATTCTTTTTTTTCTCACAAATTTATTTGTTTCAATGTAAGGACTTTCTTTATAGTTATTTGGTATTATCTTGTTCATCCTGAGCCTTCCTCTTCTATCCTAATGAGTTACATCCTTTTGGAGTTCAAAAAAAAAAAAAAAAAAAAAAAAAAGAAAGAAAGAAAAGAAAAAAACAAAAAGTGGGCAGTGTCAAAATCAGAGTCACTATAATCGTGGGATGATTGTTACATTTCAGTGTACGCGACACTTGAAATTGAAGCAGGAAAGCGTGTTTTGAAACTTCCTCGACCCGAGATTATAAAAACGGTGAAGATCAAGAGCCGTGGATTGTTTAGTTAGTTGCAGTCATGGCTCTCATTACTGACAAGGCGATTGTGCTAATACTTGTGACCGGTTTCGTTCAAATTGTGCATTTGCAAGCGCGTCATACTGAATATGGTAATTAGCAAGGGTTAATAAAATTAATTTTATTGCTTACTTTAGTTACTTCAGTAATGAACAATTTCCAATATATATATATATATATATATATATATATATATATATATATATATATATATATATATATATATATATATATATATATATATATATATATATATATATATATATATATATATATATATATATATATTTCAAGCCAGACTACATAAGATATTCTGCTCCCCTCCCCCTTTATCACAGTTGACAAAAATTGAAGATTTAAGGGGGGAAAAAGCTGTAGTTTTTAAAATATCTTTTTCTAAAATTAGGAAGATGCCAAAAGCATTATTCATAAAAAATGACGTAACCTTCAAATACTAGAAAGAACTCCTTTTGAAAGGCTTATTTTTAATAGTTTTAATACTTAACTTTGAGATGGGTAAATTTTTTTGTTTTTTTTTTAAATTTCAATTTCATTTTCTATTTCATACCTCATTCTAATCGCTTGATCGATAACTTTTCACTCTGAAAATTTGCACTTTGGACAGTTGTGAAATTTGTTCACCGCTGTTCTTCTTTACCCAAGTTACATGTAAGGGGATTTTCTCTAATAGTACTGTAAGCCAAGATAAGAATAAAGGAGATGAATTTGTTTTTACCTAGCATAACAAAGTTATCAGAGTCGCCTACCACTCGTATTCCAAGGTATATCCAGCTTTCCTTCCAGTTATAAGGATAAAATAAGTACCAAACTTAGATGAAATAAGTAGAGAACTTTCCTTCGTTTAGCGTTGTCCAAGTAAACGAAGGATTAAAAGTTTGAATGGGTTCCAACAGCAGACTAGAGAAGCCTAGTTCATATAGCCTCAGAGTATCCCAAGATACGGGGAACTTTCCATTCCTTCTTGAGACTACTATGTATTTCAGAATCTGCAAAGTATTTAACTGCCTGATGAACCTAGCTCCTGAAGGCAACTTTTAAAGCTTATTTCAATCAAGTTCACTTTAATTTTAATGTAATTTACAAATTTTTTAATATTTTACTATTTACGAAAAAAAATTAACAAAATTTAATACTTTGTTTTTAGATAAATATATAAGCAAATTTTATAATAACTACTTAAATTATTTACTCTGAATAAAAATTTGAGGCCTAAAACTAAAACCAATTTTATTTATATTTTCAGTGTTTGGACCGCGACAACATCTAGACTCTGGCCAAGATTTTGGTGACCCGTCTCTGCCAGATTTTGAAATGCACCAAGAGACTCCATTGCAAAATAGACACATTCGGGAAAGAAAAATTTTGAATGATCGCGATGCTCTTATAGAGACTTTTGAGAAATTCCTTGAAGAAAACGATGACAGTTATTTTTATGTAGATGAAGATGAGGGACCTAATTTCAATGATTTTGATGATCTTGATGACATTGAGAAGGAACATTATGACACCTTTGGTGAAAATGATGAAGAGTATTCCTATATTTCTCAAGTTCCTTTAAAAAGAGTTCGAAGAAGAATCATCCCTATTGGAGGAGGGGCACTTGACAGAGGGAGATCGGGCAGAAATGGTCCATATGAAAGGACAAGAAGCCCTTGGGGTCAGCCACCAAACAGAAATAGAGATGGCTTTGCAAGACGATCAGGCCCCACAGGAAGTGCTGCTCTTTTCTCTCTCTTCCCAGATCTTGCTCCTCCTGACTGGAAAGCAAATAAAGGAGCGAAAGAGAATCCAAAGAAGAAAAAGGCTTCTAAGGAAAAAGAAAAAGGATCTAATAAAAAGAAAAAAGATGACTTATCTGAAAATGAAAAACTAGAAGAAAAGTCACAAAAAGATGAACCTTCTCCTTCTGATTCTTCAGCTTCTCAGAAAAGAAGAATACAAAAAAAGAAGACTAAACTATCGAAAAATGAAAAAGAAGAAATCGCCAAGTTCGCTGACTCTCATGGCGTAGAGAAGGCCGTTTCTCATTTTAAATCAAGGGTAAACGCCCCACTTAGGGCAAACGCTGTCGAAAAATTTTTGCGTCGCTACAAAAACCGAATGCAAAGAAAAGCAAATCGAAGTTGAGCGCAGAAAGGGATGTTTTATACCCAATAAAAATCAATGTTTAAAAAGAAATTGTCCAAAATTGCAAAACTCGTGTTGAATCGTGTTGAATAGCATATTTATGTACTACAAGAATAAGCAGGGAATTTAGAGTAAGGAAAACTAATATTTTTAATTATTAAATAACTTATATATATATATATATATATATATATATATATATATATATATATATATATATATATATATATATATATATATATATATATATATATATATATATATATATATATATATATATATATATATATATATATATATATATATATATATATATATATATATATATATATATATATATATATATATATATATATATATATATATATATATATATATATATATATATATATATATATATATATATATATATATATATATATATATATATATATATATATATATATATATATATATATATATATATATATATATATTTCCTCCGGTGGGCAAAGGCCGGAGGCCTACTGAATTCCACCGGAGTTGGTATATATATATATATATATATATATATATATATATATATATATATATATATATATATATATATATATATATATATATATATATATATATATATATATATATATATATATATATATATATATATATATATA
>SEYY01020772.1:32500-35000 GCA_009176605.1 Armadillidium nasatum | reverse complement strand
CTGTTATTGCTGGTTTTTGCTCTGTCTAAAGCTTTTAGCTCTCTCTTAAATATATCAATAAAGATTCCTAGAAAGTCAATTCTACAATAGTATATATACATATATATGTATGTATATATATATATATATATATATATATATATATATATATATATATATATATATATATATATATATATATATATATATATATATATATATATATATATATATATATATATATATATATATATATATATATATATATATATATATATATATATATATATATATATATATATATATATATATATATATATATATATATATATATATCATCTCTGGTGGGGTAAGGCCAAAGGGCTACTAATTAAAATCAGAGTTGTGGAAATACCGAATATCTGGTCTAGTTAAAGCCTGACATGTCCCGATACACGGCGCTTGAAGGTGTGTAAATCAAGGGAAGTTGGGAAAACAGATAAAGAAAGTGCGTTCCAGACTTAACCGGTTGGGTATATATGAGACTGCGCATAGCGGTTAAGTCTGGAATCAGAGAGTTGGACAGATAAAAAGTGATACTGTGTAGAAAGGAGTGTAGCACAAGTCATTCTCACTGGAGGAGGTATGCGACGGGAAGGTTCAGAAGAGCAGCGTCAATTATAATAACTATGGTATAGAGAGAGTGACGAAACAATTCGACCGGCAGAGACTTCAAGGAGGGGGCACAAATGAGAGTTAATGAGAGCGGAAGAATTGATAAGCAAGAGAGTAGAAATAACGGAATTGTCTAAGGTGAAATTAGATTTTATGTTTCAGTAGGATGCGAAAAATGCAGTTGTGCTGTCAGCAAATATGAGAGGAGGGAAAGAGAATGAGGCAAAGTTAGGGTTTATATATAATATATATATAATATATATATATATATATATATATATATATATATATATATATATATATTGCATAATATGCGAGAAAAGGAGTGAAGATAGAAGATACCTGATATATATATATATATATATATATATATATATATATATATATATATATATTGCAAAATCGAGGAGGGTGAAGAAGAAGAACCTGAAAGATTATTGTGAAAACGACGTGTTACAGAGAATAGATTTTGCACGTCATAGGATGAAACATTATTTGAGTGAGCTTCTGTAGTTTGAAGACGACGGTAAAAACTGAAGGCAGTATCCCTGAGACGAATATCATGAAAAGAAGAAGAGTTAAACCAAAGTTTCTTAGGTTTGGTTGAAGTGAAAGAATATGGATTGTACGCCTCCATGCCAGAGAAAACCATCTCGGTTATGTGTTCTGCACATTCCGAGGGATATCTTCCACGAAAGCAGTATTCATTCTAGGGGAAATCAGAGAAGTTTGACTGCAAGACAGATTAGTTAGCGGCACCGAAGGGCTAGAAACATCTCCTTGCCACTGGCGGTGGCCTTTCTTGAGGAAGACTTGAAGAGACAAAACAAGATACAGAGATAAGAAGGTGATCGGATGAGCCCAGAGGAGGAAAAAATTTAAGTGTAAGGAGACTCATTAGAAGTTAAGGAAAGGTCATGTATGCTGGGCCCATCACCAAGACAGGCAGGGATACGAATAGGAAGTTGCACCAACTACTTAAGGTTATTTTGGATAGAAAAGTGGTAGGCGAATTCACCAACTGTATCATGAGAACTAGATGAAAGCTATTGACGATAGTGATGGTATAGTAATAACCTAAAATGATGATTTCAGAGAAAGGAGAAGATGAATTGTGTTCTATTTTAGAGTTAACATAGTTGAAATTTTTTTTATAGTAAGTGTGTTTTAAAAAATAAGTAGGCAAAACAAACGAATTTAGTGGTAGGGCTTCAAGAGAGCTTAAGTCATAGAGTAGAAAATTCAGAAGACCCCCAAATTAGATGCACGAGAACAGACAACATCGTTGATCACATATACGCAACATCCGCCTTTGGCTGAAAACAGAGGATAGAGACAGAAGAAAGAAACTGAGTAGGGTTTGCTGTTAGAATACTTAGAATTTCAGCTGAGAACAGGTAATGAGGTCCAAGAAGAAGGAAAATGGTGTTCTACAAATTGGAAATTAGACAAAAGATTGCAAATGTTGCAGAAATGAATGAAATATGAGGACCGTGCACCATGGCATGCCGGAAGCAAGGTCTTTTTGGCACCAAACCTATCACTGGAAGCCACCAACTCTCAAGTGGTGTTAGGAGAAGGAGTGGATGAAAGGCTATTTTTGGAAGCCGCCTCTCTTGGTTTCTCCGAAACAGCTTTAAATATATATATATATATATATATATATATATATATATATATATATATATATATATATATATATATATATATATATATATATATATATATATATATATATATATATATATATATATATATATATATATATATATATATATATAGATATATAGATAGATAGATAGATAGATAGATAGATAGATATATATATATATATATATATATATATAATATATATATATATATATAT
>SEYY01020772.1:2500-30000 GCA_009176605.1 Armadillidium nasatum | reverse complement strand
GTTTTCTAACTGAATAAAAATTTGACTGAAACATTAAAAAAAAAGACAGTAGATCGTACTTAATGGTCATAAATCGTCATGGGAGTTGGTGATAAAAGAAGCTCTCATAGCTCAGTGCTGGGCTCACATCCTTTTTTTTTATTAATATATACGGTTTTGATCAGAGAAGAAATGTAAGGTTTCTATGTTGTTGATAATATAAAATTGGTTGCATTTGTTGGGAATTTAAAAGTTAGGGCGACAATACAGTATGACTTAAATACTCTACGTTGGATAATGAGTGGCAAATGAATTTAATTAAGCGGTAAAAAAGTGAAAGCTACTTATTCACATTCGTATCTTTTATAAGGATTTTGGTTGTAACTTTAATAGAAAATTGCTAGTAGAATATTTAAGTTTGGTAATTAAAAACAATTTGAAAGTATCTATACAAAGTTTAGAGGCTTGAAACAAAGCAAAACAGAATGCTAAATCATAATATTACTTATAAGAGCAAAAAGGTGTAAGGAATAGCTATGTTAGTCGAATAATTGTATACTATGGACAGGTTTGAAGTTCTTACCTAAGAAAGGAAAGTGAACTATATGAGGTAGTCCAAAGTAGAGTTGCAAAGATAATTTGTGGTTTTGAGATGAAACAAAGAGAATTGACCTGTTTTTTGGGAAAGAAATATTTTATACACAGGAAATGATTCAATTTTATTAAACTTTCTTATCTCTCTACTCTGTTGAGGAGAGTAAGCTTTTCACATTAGATTATGATAAGGAAAGAATAGGTATAATATGAAAATAAGGAGTTTACAAGATATGAGAAAATACTTCTCTAGTGAATAGTTAAATATTGGAATAACTTGCCTCCGGATATGATAACTAGTCTATTTCACTCACATCTTTTAACTAGGTTAGACAGGTATGAAATTTTTTACATTGTTTTAAGAAATGAAATTCTCTTTGTATTTAATTTTTCTTCTTAGATGGAAACCTTGACTTGATTAGCCAGCCGCTGAGGTGTTAAAAACTGACTATTTATTTAACTGTTTTTGTGCTATATTATTTACAATAAATTAATCATCAACATGTCACTGGGGACTATATCAAATGGTTAATTAAATCTAAATAAGCAACATTTTGTATGTCAGTACAATAATATACCTCAAAAATTCAAAAAACATCATTCAAAAAATTATATCTACATTTCTTAAAACAATGTTAAGACCTAGTTCCTAATCAATTTACTCGCCATAATCTTCCAAATAACTTAATTGTCTTCGTAAACACACAATTTAAGCCTTCTCCTTAACATCTTGGTGCTTCTTTTCCTAGAGATCTTTCTTGATATAATCACATTATTTCTATCAAATACTTTTCTAAGAGGTTAGGAATTCTGAGGAGTTTTCAGAATTTCCTTTTACACCCCAGTTATTTGCTCTGTACAGAGACGTTATTCACGGTTGTATTAAGTACGACTCATATATCTGTAGTAGTTTCACTCCCACTCATACATAACTGGAAAATATAAATCTGCTTTTAGCCGTTTAATTGCTATACTATTCTCTTAATATTACAATACTATTTCAATGGACACAGCCCTTTTAAAACGTTGACTCGTCTTTCCATAATGTCTCATCATTTTTTTCAAACTCTTTGACCCCTGCCTTGATATCTATGTTCAATCATAAATGTAACTGGTAAAGTCTGGAACACACTTCCTTTACCTTTTTTTCCAGCTTTCAAACTTTCAAAAGCCATTTATCAGGAATGTCAGCCTGAAATTTGGCCCTGGTTTTCGGATTTTCCTGAACTCTGGTGGAATCTATTATGTTTTTGCTTTTGACCTTCACCCACAGGAAGAGACATAAAAAAAACTATGGGCACAATGTTGCTCATTATAACCTAGAGATCTGCTAAATATTAAGAATGAAGCAAATACAAGCTATACTATATACTATCTTCCTTTATATGTCTATCAAATTCCAATCAGGACTGCAGATTTACTAAAGCTTATATGATCAAGCAAACTGATGACTTCCTCAATTGAAATTTGAGGCTAAAAAAGACCATTTAAACGTATTATCAACGTCTTTCTAGCTAAATTTTAATGATAATCAACTCTTTCAGCTATAATATTGAAGCAAAATATGTATTAAATGAGATAAAAGATGGTTTAATTAAGAAAGGCAGGTATAAGATTCATTTATATTTTTAAACTGTTAGTTTAAAACTAGCAAAGGAAATACAGCTTTATCCAACAAAGCTCAAAAACAATGTATAAGCTATTTCCATTACTGGAAAATGGGACAATTAACTTTGTGTTGTAATTATAATTTGGACAGGAATCAATATTTTTCAACCCTAATAACGATCTTGAATTTGAGGACTAGTGATAGGGCAATCTTTGAATATCAATTTGGCTTTGTACTGTCTTCTATTTCTAATGTTCATATAAAAATGATTTTTTTTTGTTGGAACAACGCCATATTTGGTATTATTTCATCTTAATTAAACTAACTCTAAAACATTTTTAGTTTTCTCAAATATGTAATATCGTTTATTTGGTACTTAAAGTTGTATCAGTGGTGATGAAAGTATGTGAATGTGATATTTTCCTATTGCAATTGAAAAGCAAAACATATTTTTTTTAAATTTAGTCCTCAAAACGTGCAAACTTTAAGATAAAAACGTAAGAAAAATAGAGACAGTAAGAAGACACAATATCTTATCAAGACTGTACCAGTCAAACTAAAGGAGATTTTTTTGCCAACCAGATATGCATGCAACATGCTAAAAATATCACCCGTATTATATAATATGCGGGATAAGCATAAAATTCCAAACAACCATACCAGTGGTGTTCGCCAATACTATCATTCACAAAGTAAAAGCTATTATGTAGCAGCTACCACAAATTTTAAAATTATAGCATAATACTAATTATACATTGCAGTTATATGATTAGCCTATAGTCATATTTAAAGTATGTAGGTGAATTTTAAAACTAACTTACCATCTTGGCAATATTTTATTTATTTATTATTTTTTTATTTTTTTTATTTTCTTTACTACCGTTTACGGGCTGAGCCCTTTTCTAGGAGGGAGCAGAAATATAAAATAAAAGAACACCCACCCAATCAAGTCAAGTCAAGGTTTATAGTCATTATATATTACTTGATGCTCAAACCATCGATAAACTTATTCAGCACTTCCTTAAAAATTCTCACTCAATAAATTCCTGCGGCAAACCATTTAAAAAATTTACAATTATGTTGCTGGATAGGTAGGTAGTTTCTTCCATTATAGATGACGTGATTATTTTTTCCTTTTTCTTTTTTTTAAAAACGACTTAAAGCTGAATAATGCTAGTCATTACGCTTTGGATCCGAAAGAAAAAGTAATTAGTTTAAATGAAATAGTAATCTTGGACTTACCATAAACGGTTTACCAAAGAAATTGTTTTCTTTGATGGCTTCTGAATTATATATTAATAATTAGAACCTATTAGAGGTATATTTTGAGTAGAAGACTTAACTGAAAGGTTAAAGTAAGAGAGAGGTGAAGATTAAAATTAACTCATAAATCATCCCTGAATTCAGAACTTTGAAGTTTATAACAATCAAAAAAAAAAAAAAAAAAAAAAAAAAAAAAAAAAAAAATAAAAAATAAAAAAATAAAAAAATAAAAAAAAACTTACATTTTGTAAAATCTAAATGCGTAGTGTTACAATTAAATAATTTAAGACACTTATTATGATTTGTTTTCGAAGAATGTTGCTTCTCGAAGTTCCTTAATATGTAAGTATAATATATTTAAGAACAGTAGAGGGAAAATAAGAAATGTATTTGAAAGATTATGGTAGTAAAGATTAATTAAAAAAAAAGAAAAGAAAATAACTCACCTAATTTATGAAATTGACTTAAACTCTGTTTTCCGAGAAAATACAAAAATAATAAATTTTGAAAAAAAAAAAAAAATCACAAAAACCTAAAAAGGAGAATTCAATGGACGTCTCCAAATGAAGCTTAAACTAGACAAAAGTATATACAATAGACAAAATAGTGAAAGTAAATGAATAATTTTTATAGCAGCTTGCTTAGATTCCAAACTGTTAAGCACCACATCGATATAAAAACAATTAACCAATTCTATAAAACTTATGAAGGAGAATTAAATAAAATTTCTCCAATAACAGAAAACTAAAATAGATAAAGTATATACAGTAGATCACTAGATAAAAGAGTTAATTATAGTATATAAATAGTTTTTTATTTTTTTTATTTTTTAGTCCGTGCCCAAAATTACGAGCTAAAATATGTACAATAAACTGGCAACCTTGTTCGAAAGTCCGAAAGTCGAGAACATTCCAGAATTTTAACATTTCGTAGCAGCCTGACAATGTGCAAAGAAGTAAATGAAAAGGTGAAATGAAAGTTTTAAAATTTTAGTAGTATTTTTTATTTTTTTTATTTTTTTTTATTTTATTTTTTTTTATTTTTAGAATAAAGTCATGTTAATAAGGTTACAAGTTAGCTTCATTTCCTTTTACTGTAATTTATTTTTAGAACATTAATTTTTTTCATACTATCTATATTCATGCCCTTAGGTTAGGCTAGTCATAGGATGTTACCCGGCAAGTGTAATTTTGATAAAAGTGTTTCGGTAGCGAGTAAAACTGCGTTCTGTAAAAACTATGGTATCCTACGCAGGTGATATTCAACATTCTCTTATTCGGTATTGATATTGTAAGAAAAACGGATATGGTAAGAACATTTCAGAAAATAAAAAGTAGGCTGCCATCCTACTGCTTAGTATATGTTTTTTAAATTAGCTTAGTTAATTCTCTAGCTCAGGTGAGACATTTTTTTTTATTTCTAATTTTGGTAATTCTTCAACAGAATCGCCTGTTAACTGATTTTCAAAATTTTTGCACAGAACAGAAAATTCAATAAAAATAAGAATAGAACCATAAACTTTACCCTGATAGGCTTATAACCTTAATTTATTCAAGTAGAAAATATCTGTAATTTTCACCAATGATATATATCTTTAACATGAACAAATCTCACATTGTGACTTTCATATGCAATAAAATAAAATATACACAAAGTCATGACTGTCAAAATTGAAGAATCATAGTTGTCATAAAGTAATTCTGGAGCTGACAGTAGTGGAAGTTTGAACTAAACTAATGAAAATTAACAACAAAAGTTTCTATATAAAGGTGGTAGGATCTTTGGTATTACAAAAGTTTATATAAAAATTTATATTGTTATATAGTATATAATATATATATATATATATATATATATATATATATATATATATATATATATATATAATATATATATATATATATATATATATATATATATATATATACCTATAATATATATACAAGAATTTGCCGTAAAAGAGATACGTAATAATATAGCCTACGGCTAAGTATATATGGAAATATCGATTAATATATAAAAAATATCGAAACTCAGAAACAATCTCCACCTAAGCCTATTTAGGGAATATTAGTTTTTTGATGGGTTAGGCTTTTTATTTTTTTTGGCTATTAGTCGTAATTAATTAACAGGTATTTTTAATTAGGTTAGGTCTATTTTTGAACGTTAGGTGTAGTTTTATACTAAGCTCAGATTAAAGTAGATCTAACAAACTAATTAGATAACCTAACCTAAACTTAAAGGGTAAAACTATGCCTAACAGTTATCAAATAGACCTAACCTAACCAAAAATTACTTTTTCTTAACTCTGGTTAACAAAAAGAACTAATCTACTAAAAATTAATTCTCTCTCTCTCTCTATATATATATATATATATATATATATATATATATATATATATATATATATATATATATATATATATATATATATATATATATATATATATATATATATATATATATATATATATATATATATATATATATATATATATATATATATATTATATATATATATTTATACATTATACCACAAATGTCTGCTTCAAATTTTAGTTGTTAAAAAAAAAAAAAAAAAAAAAAAAAAAAAAAAAATTGTGTGTGTCCCCTCTTGAAAATGCCGTGGTGGCATTCTGTAAAAAAAAAAAAAAAAAAAGTTTATTTTATTCATTTTGATACAGAATCTTTCTAACCAGCTATGAACCCAAAGCTTTTTAAAACAATCTAAAAGTTTCCCATATCTAAAACCAGTTAGTGGGATAGTGTAAAGGAAATGTTAAGGTACCTTAGAATACTTAACCTATTTAAAGCTTGATTAAAAAGGAAATATAGTTTTAAGATAATTCAAGAAAAAAAATAAAAAGGGAAAGATTATATAATTTAAAATTTTTAATAAAGTTTTTTCAAAGACTACTTATCAGATAACTGTAATTGAGGTTTTGAAATATATAAAACAATGCTAGATTATTTGCTCCACCTACAAATACCTGAAGGTCATAGAGGTTTATTGTTTCAAGACTACCCTACTACTGCTGGTTAGGCTACATAAATTATTTATACAAAATTTAAGTTTAGCAGTATATAAGATAGCCATGGAACCTTCATAAGCAATAAGTAGAGAGAAGGAATACAGAATAAAAATTTTTTCAATTTGCAAGAAAAGCATTAAAAGAATTCAGAAAAATTATTGCATCAACAGAGAAAGTTTTATGGTATGGTGAGTAATCAATTTTGACCAATTATGGAAAAAATGTAACAAGGGTATATATTGGGAGTTCAGAGATCACAGTAGGGTCTGAAAGTAGCATTCTTATGCTAATAAGTCTGAATTAACCAGGTTTTAGTTGAAGGGAAGGAATGAAAAATGTGCCTTCATGTCAGAGAATATATATGTACTATGTACAAATTAGGGGCCCACAAGCTGAAATAGAAATTTTTTAAGGGGTATCAAGAAGTTCAACAGCATTGTGACCAGAATATAATATGAAAAACATATCATCCAGAATGATGTCATTCATGCAGAAGACTTGAAAAAGGAATGAGGGAAGGGGAGAAATTGATGATTGGAGGAAGCCTGGGAGGAAAATGTTAATATATGGTTGAGTTAGGAATAAAAATGTTATCATTACTCATTCGCCTTGCTTTGCCATCAGTCTTGGAGAGTGTATGCTCTTCCATTGCAGTAACTACAGTTTTGTTTCTGGGTTGTAGCTGTAAACCCAATACTAATGGTCCTTGAGATGAAGATAGGTTATTATTTGATCATTGAAATGGTGACTTTTTTTTTTATCATCAACCACCAAGATGGATAAGGCAGTGGTATGCATGCATGTTCAAATTAGTGCACTAGTGATTCAAGTTTTTTTTTTTCCATTTTTGTCGTTGTAATCCAGCCATACTCTGCCTTTCTCAAGTTATTAGTGCTACTTAAAATATATTATCATAGTCTTCATTAAGCATTTCAATTTTCCCAGTTTCTACAAAATTTCATTTTCTTTTCTAATTTTGAGGGTGTTTAGCCTAGAGCATCAAACTGGAAAAATGGAGATTCTTTTAGCTAAAGCTCTGGTGCTCACATGGCCGGGGTTGGTCGGGGCCCCGGTCGGTTCCTACTCACAGCTTTATCTCATTTAGTTAACTGATTCAAAGGGCTACACAACTGAACAGAGTTTGTACTTTGCCTTGTCACTAAGTAACAGATTCAGTAGCTCGTATATATACAATGTTCTAATTTGCTGATAAGTATTTGTTACTTTATCCTTTTATATTATAGTTTTATGTAATTTATATGTCCCTAAAAATTTCATTCAATTTTACTATAATAATTTTTCTTAATTAAAGATTTCATCATTTTCTTAAGTCAGTTTTAAGATTAATTAAAATAGACAAGAAATTTAGTGACATTAGGCCTATATAGAGATATATTATGTAAAATTTAAAGAGGGGGAATTATTGTTACAGTATTTTTTTGTTTAAATATTCTTTGTTTTTGTTTTTAAAGGTGAAATATATTCTTTAGATAGCAAATTATTTGGACAAAGCTTTAAAAAAAAAAAAAATTATAACAGGATAATATTCAGTATTCTATAGTAAGACAGATTAAAGTTAAAAATGGCAAAGTGGGGTGAAGGTGATCCAAGATGGATTGTTGAAGAGAGACCTGATGCCACAAATGTTAATAATTGGCACTGGTAAGTAGATATGTGAGTTGTAGTACTTTTGTAATTGTAAATGTTAATTTAAGTATTTTTGGATTTTAATTCTTGTATATGCCTTTGCAAGATCAACTTTATGGGTATATAAAAGATATAGCCAATTTTCTCCATTTTCAGTATTTTTACCCTATGCCTAATAAAATTTGTATTTTTTAGGACTGAAAAAAATGCTAGTGATTGGAGTAAAGAAAAATTAAAAAGTTTGTTTAAGAATTTAGTACTTCAGGATTCTTCTTTGGGTAAGGTTTCAATATTACATCCTTTTACTTTTGATACTGAAAATATAGATAGTTACTTGAAACTTGCCTTTTAATATTCTTTATCCTAATTTTTATCATTAGAGAAGAGCAGTTGAGATTGTCTTTAACATTTTTCAAGTAAGCTATTATTTAGTGTTAGTTTAATTACAAAATGTGTTGAGGTATTGTGGGTTAGTAGTAGTAAAAATGTTACTAAATTAGTTTTATAAAACTACATAAACTTTTGGGCCATTTTGTTTGGTATTACTTCATGCTTTACCTTATCAGAATTTTATTATTAATAATAATAACTTGCTTTAGAAATCTTTCAGATACCATTTAAAAATAATTTTACTTAGTTTTTCCAATAAAATTAATTTTGCCACTTAGATAATTTACTCAATCCACTGAATTATCCTTCTTTATTCTATATATATATATATATATATATATATATATATATATATATATATATATATATATATATATATATATATATATATATATATATATATATATATATATATATATATATATATATATTTAGGAAAAGTAGTAGTTAATGAAGTTTCAAAATGTGATGGAGAAGCAACAGCTAACAACAGGAAAGGAAAACTAATATTTTTTTATGAGTGGAGTGTTGAGATGGAGTGGAAAGCTGAACCTGAAGATGATGATGGTGATACTGATATTAGTGGACAAATTACAATTGTCAACCTATCAGAGGAAAATGAACCTCATGAAATAGAAGTTAGTATTTATATAATTTATCTTTGTTTTTTTTTTTTTTTTTTTTTTTTTTTTTTTTCTTTTTCCCATTTCTTTTTTTTTTCTTTTCTCATTTTTTCTTTCTCTATTTTTCTCTTTCATTCTCCTTCTTTCTCTCCTTATAATAATTCTTTCTTCTTTCTTTTCATTTAGCTTATTGCATACTGTTATGTATTGCTAAAATATTTATATCTTGGAAATATTAAATGTAAGTATATGGATTACAAATATATCCAGGTAATTCGTTCAGAAAGTTGCTTAGGTGGTTAGTGCTTCCATTTATGTTTTTAGGTGCATATAATTAAATTTTAAATGTAAATTGAATATGCATTAATTACTCCTGAAGAGCTATAATATTTGAGAAAATCTGCAACTGTATATTTAAATAGCAGTAATAAATTTTTAAAGTAATTGTAGTAAAGGAGATATCAACTTCTATTTGTCGCTAGTTTCAAGAAAGAATGTTTGTTCCTCTCTATGAGAGAACTGGTGGCCATCTTTTCAATCATTATTTAAAGAAAGAGTTGGTCACATTTGAAGATCACATGAAAATAAAACTTTTGAACCTAGTGTTGGGATGATTAAAAAGTTATCGTTAAAATTGGTATATTTTTTCTCAATCCTTGTCAATTTTATACCTATTATTTTGAGGGCTAATTTACATATATTGGTTTATAAACATCTCTGTTCCACCTTCTTCTATTGAAAGTGAAAGGCTTTTTAGAAATAGGGACCAAATATACACTCCAAGATGAAATCGAATTACCTTGGAAATTGGAATAAAGATTGTTGCTGTATCACAGTTTAAGAGTTTTAAATTTAAAGTATCAGAATTTTCATGTCTGTCCATGTTCTAACATATTAAAATTTTAAAAATCACTATTCTGAAGATACTGTAGGATGTCCCACTTACTAGCGACCCGACAAATGCGCTGATAGATATCAAAGTACTGGTCATAAGTTAGGTTTGTATATGAGTATCTCCAATGAGTTCGTAAATCGTTTGGTTGATGAACTCCATACAGCTTGTATGAAATTGAGTCTTTTTTTTTTTTGAACCCCTACTGGAGCTACATGGTATTCTGCTAGGGTGCTCCTTAGCTACAGGAGCGACCAACCGAAGTAAAGCAATGCCAACAGGCAATGGGCACAACAACTGTTGAGACGAAATTAACAATAAAAAAAAAACATATATATATATATATATATATATATATATATATATATATATATATATATATATATATATATATATATATATATATATATAATATATATATATATATAATAATATATATATAAAAAATAAAAAAAAAAAAAAATATATATATATATATATATATATATATATATATATATATATATATATATATATATATATATTATATATATATATATATATATATATATATATATATATATATATATATATATATATATATATATATATATATATAATAATTATTCATTCTATTACAGATTGATGTGTCACTAAAAAAAAGTTCTTCACTTGGAGATAAATTTAAAGAATTTATTAGAATTAAAGGACTTAAAGAAATAAGAGAAAAAGTTAAAATTTATATACAAGCTTTAAAAGATGGTAAGGAATTTACTTCATACCTTATACTAAATATTGATGCAGCAATGTGGTTTTTCCAGGAGAGTAAAAAGATTCATTCTCCAATTTTAAGACCTAATTCTTTTGCAAATATAGGTTTTATAATTCACATATGTTACTTTAATTAAAAAAAAAAAAAAATGCTTGTTGTAGCTGAGTGAATGATTTTATACTTATTTTGTTAAAGGATAATGCTAAATTTCATTTGCTTTTTTGTACCTTCATTCCAAGAACAATATAAATTTAGTTAAGAAACTTCTGAAATTAAATTAAAGACAATTTAGATACATACGTATGACTTCTGGAGAGTTCTTTGTTTACACCCATATATATATATATATATATTAGGGATGGAGTGAAGTATCGTATTATCGGCAGTATCGGCAAAATTTTTGGATAGTAAGTATCGGTATCGGTATCGGTAGTAGTATCGGCATATTTTTTTATGTATCGGTATCGGTATCGGTATTTTTAGGTATCAGTATCGGTAAAAATTTTGGTATCGCTCCATCCCTAATATATATATATATATATATATATATATATATATATATATATATATATATATATATATATATAACAAACATTCATCTGCTTAATTTTCTCTGTGTATCATTTACTCGTGATCTTTCTTGGAAAGATCACATTTCTTCTCTTTCTAAGCAAGCTTCTAAGAGGTTGGGTGTTCTGAAGCGACTTCAGAATTACTTCACGCCACCCCAGTTGCTTGTTCTTTATACTGGTGTTGTTCGTCCCTGTATGGAGTATGTTTCGCACATCTGGGGTGGTTCCACTTATACAGGTCTCCTTGAGAAGGTGGAGTCTAGAGCTTTTCGTCTCATCAACTATCCTGCTCTAACTCTCCAATCTCTTTCTGCCCATCGAATTGTTGCATCACTATTTCTATACTATCGCTATTATAACGGACACTGCTCTTTTGAACTATCATCGCATTCCTCCTCCATTGAGCAGAGCTCATGTGACACGCCTTTCTACACAGTCTCATCCTTTCTCTGTCTAACTCTCCAACCCCAGACTTAACCTCTCTGCTCAATCTTACATACACTCTACTGGTAAAGTCTGGAACACACTCCCTTTGTCTGTTTTCCTAACTTACTTCGACTTGCATACTTTCAAACGCTGTGTATCTGGACTGTCGGCTTCCATCGACCAGTATAGTTTTCTAACTCTGGTGGAATTTGGTAGGTCTCCGGCTATGAACCGACCGGGCCTCAGTCCCTCCCCAGCCCCGTCTAATAATCAGAGAAAACTGAGTTTTACCTGCTGGGGTTAAAATTGCAAATTATACTCTTTAACCGTGGATTAAATAAAAAAATGTAAGAAAAATTAAGATTTTTCTTTTTTCATTTTTTTCATTTTCATTTTTTTTTTTTTTTTTACCACTTCTCTTCTACTAGTGAATGTTCATCTGTGTTTTAATTTTAGATGACCCCATAAAGATTTGGTTGAAAAATTTTTACTTAGGGCACCAGGAGGCCCCCTTTTAATTTCCTGGCTGCGGATGTTGCATTTAGCAATTTCGAGCGTATCCTGAAACATTGTAAAGTACTCCCATACTGCTGAAGCTGATCTTTTAGCAATAGTGACTGAAAGTATATGCAAAAATAATTTTGAAATAATGTAGCTAAATTATACAAATTTGATTCACAGCAGTAAAATAATAATGATATATATAAATACAGGTTATATCGATAATTGTATATCTTACATTTTCCAAACTTAAAACCTGTTGAATAACTATTGTGAATCAATAAAAAAATCAATTTTTTTGTAGTGTTTTCAAACTTTTTTTTATACAAAATCTGTTATTTTAAGCCTAAAGTTTTTTTTTTTTTCTCTGAAAAAAATGCATATAATCATTAATTTAAATGAATGTTGACTATTCTACTCCTTCCTTATTATTAAATCTAATTTTCTTAACATAAAATTTTAGTGCTTTAACCTCTTTACAAATTTTATGCAACCCTTGCAAAATTCCATACCCGGTCTGTCCCTACCTCCGTCCTTTGCCCACCGGAGGATTATTATATATATATATATATATATATATATATATATATATATATATATATATATATATATATATATATATATATATATATATATATATATATATATATATATATATATTAATGACTTTTGGTATATTTATTATTTTAAATTCAATATTTTACATGAAAATCAATCCTCTTACCTTCAAATAAATCCCCCCTCCAGCCCCCACAAGCATTAACCCAAAGTAAATGGCCAAATACCCTGAACAATACCAAGAGAACCAGAAGGTTATGAATAAATTATTTGTCAGATGACTTGCTTGAAGATCAACTTTCAATAATAAAATATTGACCACCCTTAAGCTATAAAATAGTCTTAAGGTATACTTATCTTTAATTTGTAGTTTAGTTTTATTCAATTTACAATCAATAATATTATAAAATTCACTTGCCAGAATTTATTAAAACCGACAATTTTAGTTTGTGAAATAAGTTTATCACTTTTATAGTAGTATTTTAACATAAATTATTACAACAGTAATTAAACAAACTGTATTTAACAGCAACTGTTTTTAATAACTTCTTTTAACACTGCACTTTTAACAATAGTTTTAATGACTTCATAAATTAATATAAGTACATAAGTATTTTAACAAAATAACTGTACTTATACTTTGTACTGAATTACGGTGACAACAGTAATTTAACATAACTTCATGAATAATGATTTCATACAATACTTATACTGTATTATATTATACTGTACTGTTTCGTCGTTTAATTCTTTTATATTATTTTTAATACTGCGCATCGCTATGACGCGCACGTCACGTGGGCTAATTATTTATGCTACGTTTTTAAGATGATTTTATAACGGTATGCTTTTTAACAATGAAAAATTTTATATTTTAACACACACAAAAATATGTAAATGAATATATAAATTAAAATGTAATAATTTTATTGAATTTAACTTTTAATTATTTAATAATTTTAACATTCTCCCAACAGAAAGTTGCAGAGAAGCTGCAAATTCTACATTAAATTTAATTTTGATTTTATTAATTTGTCACATTTTTCTGCAGCCTGTCTTTTTGGTCTACTTGGACCACCAACTACCAATTCTGATCTGTCTTTATCATTTATAGGAACAGCTTTATTTATGGTCAAATCTTGAGGAGATGTCTTTTCATGAGACAAAGACATTTCCAATGGATACAGATTATTTATAGAGTGATGAGCTATTTGACCATTACTTTGTTTAACTTTCACTGAACGAATTTTGTTATCATGACCTATTATCAGTTCTCAAATTCTACCAGTCATCCAGAATGGATGTGGTTTTATTTCAGACTTGATTAGTATAATGTCATTTACCTTAATTATATTGTCCCAAGATAGTTCATAAATTTTACTCATAGATTCTCTTAAAGACAATAAATACTCTTGATACCAAAGTTGTTTAAATTTGTTGAACAATTCCTCTTGAGTATCAAGAGTTTGTTCTAATTTATTTTGGTTTGTCTCTTTCCATACATTTTCTGATTCTCCTCTTAAAATTAAGATCTTAATATGAAGCCACCTTCATACATACAATTATAGGCCTGATGGTAAAGTTTGTTAAGTTCTACAATGTTATTACCGGTAAATATTAAATTATCTACAAAAAAATTAGAAGACAAAATCTCCTTTACACTTGTCATCAGGAAATTTTTGAATGTGATGTTGCATAATGTAATGAAGAATAAAAGGAGATGCTGTATATCCAAATAGAATAGTATTATATCTAAAAGTAATCAATTGATTATTTCTATACCATAAAAAACAAAATTTATTTTTATCAAACTCTTCTTTTAATCTTATTGATAAAAATGCCTGTTTTATGTCACTTAAGATTACATAATTATTAGTTCTAAAAACAAACATTAACTTCAATAATGAATTCATTAAATCTAAACCTGTATATGAGGCTTCATTTATAGAAGGAGTTTGTTTACTCAATTTAAATGAACAATTAAATACTGGTCGTATTTTAGTAGTTATTTGTTCTGCATATCTTATAATAGGTCTGTGTGGTATGAACACATATTCATGTTTTTTATGTTCAGGAACATTAATTTCCTCTATAATCTTATCATCCTGCTGTTGCTTAAATACATTCATCATAAGCAGTAACTAGGTTTTGACTAATTAATTTATTATATACTCTATTTAAAACCTTTAATGAAATGTCAAAATTAGAAGGAACTCTTTTTATTAACTCTTGTTTCCAAGGGAGTGTCACATGATAGTGACCATCTTTAAATGAAATCCCTTCTTTAAACTTACTTACCATTTCAGCATCATAATTAGATAGGTCATCATTATTATTAGAGTGAATACCTACAGATTCCATAGAAAATAGGTATTCTAGGCCATTTTCAACCTCAGAATCTATGAGAATATTTTCAAAAGGATGAAAATAACTTTTATTGGGGTTTAATATGAGATTAACTACAGTATCATTCACCATGTCTGACTCTACATCTGTTTTAGAAGATATTACATTTTTATTATTTAAAACAATATTTTGTTTTCTATGCAAAAAGTTTTGTACATTACCAAAAGGGATATATTTATTAAAAACTTTAAAGCAACTGCCTGACATTTTTGAAACTAATTCTAGAGAAGGAAAAAATTGTAATATGTCAGTGCCTACTATAGCTTGTATATGAAATTTATTTTTATCTTCCTT
The DNA here is from genome assembly GCA_009176605.1 of Armadillidium nasatum. Classification (NCBI taxonomy): domain Eukaryota; kingdom Metazoa; phylum Arthropoda; class Malacostraca; order Isopoda; family Armadillidiidae; genus Armadillidium; species Armadillidium nasatum. The sequence continues at coordinate 14,463 of SEYY01020772.1, read as the reverse complement.
GACATTAAATGCAGAGTCTGCAAGGGGAATACCTTGGTTTTTAAATTCATGAATGACTTCATTAACATAATCTACTGTATAATTTAAATTTAAATTCTCATCTACTAAAAATGGCATGCTAAAAACATCCATATCTGAAATCTTAATACCTAAAAGAAGTTGTTTAAACTCTCTTTGTTCTTTACCAATGAATGTTTGTACATTTAATTTCATACCATTCAAAGTATTATAATCAGGAATTATATGACTTAATATATCCTTAGATACATATGATCTCTGGCTACCACTATCCAGTATACATCTTACAGTCACCTTTTTATTGCCTCTTATTAAATCAATTGAAATAGTTGGCAATAAATAAACTCTATCTGCTTGTTGTTGAAAAGTTATACACAGACTGTTTACTGTATCATTTTTAGCTTCATTGGCCTGAATTTGAGGACAAAAAGCTGTTATATGTGAGTGTTCTTTGCATTTGAAACAATTAAACCTTAATTTATTGTTTTTACCAAAGCAAGAATCAGAATTGTGTCCAATTCCCGCACATCTCGTGCATAAATTTAAAACCTTAGCACGTTCTACTCTTTGCGCTACAGTGCTATATTTATCACACTTGTATAATGGATGATTTTTAAGCTGACACAATTTGCACACATTATACATTCTAGTATTACAAGGTTCACTTTTTGTATCATTATTTTTAGTTGCCTTTAACATGATCAACATTTGTAGCAAAATTTTGTAATGAGTTAGATTTAAAAGATTTTTTAAATTGAGTTTTGGCGTTAGGCCTAGCTGTATGCATTTCTTTTTTAGTTTTACTCACAATGTTAAGAGTATTAATTACATCATTATAGTTTTGAAAGATTTGCTCAAGAGAAGGATAGTTATTTTCTAACTTATGTATTAATTCTGATTTAAAAATTCTTGGCAACTTCTTAAAAATAATGTTACTTAATAATATATTACCAGCAGAGTTGAGCCTCTAAAAAATTTAAATCATATACTTTTAATTCAAAAATTATAGATCTAACCTCATTAATAAATAACTTAGTATTTGTAAAATCTAAGTCATGACCTTCATCAATTTTTAGATCATTTAATTTATTCATATACTCATTAATAATTAAATTTCTATCTAGAAATTCTTTCTTCAAAAGTTCTAATGCTACTTTATAATTATCATTATTTAATGACAAATGGACTTACAACCTTTAAAGCATAACCTTTGAGGTATCCAAAGAGATACATTAACTTTACAGAATCCTCAATGTCTGTTTTATTACCTATTACATTATTAAACTTGGTCAAAAAATTATGAAAGACCAACTTTTTGGTCAGAACCATCAAATTGCTCACAATTAATTACAGGCAATTTATAATCATTATTAGTTTTAATTTTACTCATCATTTCAATAAACTGTTCATTAGAACAAACAGAATCATTTACCTGTGTCTTATTTTGTTCCAAATAATTACCGAAAATAGATATTTCTACAGACAGATCAAAATGATAGTTAGAAGACTTTTCTAATTCTTTATTAAAGAAATCAGGCTCTTTTATATCAATTTCTAGTTGTGACATTATATTTAAAATTGTATCATCTAAACTTTTTATTTCAAATATCTCATTATTTATTTTTTCATAATTATTATCAAATATAAATTTATTTAACTTACTTTCACTTTCAAGATTTTTTAATTTATTAATTAACACAGTAATCTTTGCTTTATGTGTAGCCCTAGTTCTTATATATTTATTTATAGCTTCTTTACATTCAGCTATTATATCAGTTTCTTCTGATGCCATTGTTAAATTTAATTTAAACTTAAAACTGAATAGGCCACTACACAGTTTAAATAAATCATTAATCACTTATGAACTAACTTAATATTAACTTAATATTAATTGCCCAAAACCACTTAATAGTAATTTAATAACTAACAAGTTAATAACTTAATAACTAACTTTATTATAAATAGGCTTTATTGTAAATAGGCTTTTTCGTATATTAATTATATTGAAGCGCGAGCTATTAAAAATTTATTTCGTAGCCGTTCGTTATTTACGAAGCTTCGCTCTTAATAGTTACTTTAACTTAAAGTGTAAATTTTGCCGCATGAATTTTATAATATTTTATTATTGAAATAATAATGACTTTTGGTATATTTATTATTTTTAAATTCAATACATTTTACATGAAAATCAATCCTCTTACCTTCAAATAAATCCCCCCCCAGCCCTCCATAAGCATTAACCCAAAGTAAATGGCCAAATACCCTGAACAATACCCAAGAGAACCAGAAGGTTATGAATAAATTATTTGTCAGATGACTTGCTTGAAGATCAACTTTCAATAATAAAATATTGACCACCCTTAAGCTATAAAATAGTCTTAAGGTATACTTATCTTTAATTTGTAGTTTAGTTTATATCAATTTACAATCAATAATACTATAAAATTCACTTGCCAGAATTTATTAAAACCGACAATTTTAGTTTGTGAAATAGTTTATCACTTTTATAGTAGTTTTAACATTTACAACAGTAATTAAACAAACTGTATTTAACAGCAACTGTTTTAATAACTTCTTTTAACACTTTTAACAATAGTTTCAATGACTTCATAAATTAATATAAGTACATAAGTTTTAACAAAATAACTGTACTTATACTTTGTACTGAATTACGGTGACAACAGTAATTTAACATAACTTCATGAATAATGATTTCATACTATACTTATACTGTATTATATCATACTGTACTTTTCGTCATTTAATTCTTTATATTATTTTTAATACTGCGCAACGCTTGACGCGCACATCACGTGGGCTAATTTTTATGCTACGTTTTAAGATGATTTTATAACGGTATGCATTTTAACAATAATGAAAAATTTTATATTTTAACACACGCAAAATATGTAAATGAATATATAAATTAAAATGTAATAATTTTAGAATTTAACTTTTAATTATTTAATAATTTTAACAATATATATATATATATGTGTGTGTGTGTGTGTGTGTGTCAGAAATCCGGTAAAGTAAAATTCTTAATTATAAGAAGAAAATTTCAAAATTATTAAAGTATCCAATATGGTTTGTATAGTTTTTCATTTACTTTATTTTTCCAACTCAATTCTTATATTGACAGCACTGAAATATCTTCGACTATTCATGTTTCAGAGTGTATATTTTAAAATTATAATTATATTTTAAAACAGTATTGATTGACATTTCATGTGTGCAAAAAATAGTTATGTTTAACCATTGTATTTTTTACTTGGAAATGTGTTTATTTTGACGGGTAGCCACCCTATATATATATATATATATATATATATATATATATATATATATATATATATATATATATATATATATATATATATATATATATATATATATATATATATATATATATATATATTATATATATATAAATTGATAAGTTAAATTAGCAATTAATGTTAATTTTAAGGAATATCTGGCAATTTTATTATGGTATCCGGTATCTCCAGTTTTTGAAATTTTGCTGAATATCAGTTATCTGGCAAATTCACTATCCGGCCCATCCTTAATATATATATATATATATATATATATATATATATATATATATATATATATATATATATATATATATATATATATATATATATATATATATATATATATATATATATATATTTTTTTTTTTTTTTTTTTTTTGTCTCCTCCGGTGGGCAAAGGCCAGAGGCCTACCAATATCCACCGGAGTTGGGAAGCAATCAGATTCGGGGTCGTTAATGGCCGACATGTCCCGATACACGGCGTTTGAAAGTGTGCAAGTCAAAGGAAGTTGGGAAAACAGATAAAGGGAGTGTGTTCCAGACTTTACCAGTAGAGTACATGTAAGATTGAGCATAGCGGTTAAGTCTGGGGTCGGAGAGTTGGACAGAGAAAGGATGAGACTGTGTAGAAAGACGTGTCGCACGAGCCCTTCTCAGTGGAGGAGGTATGCGACGTGAGAGTTCAGAAGAGCAATGTCCATTGTAATAGCGATAGTATAGAGAGAGTGACGCAACAATTTGACGGGAAGAAAGAGATTGGAGAGAGTTAGTAAGAGCAGGAGAGTTGATAAGACGAAAAGCCCTAGACTCCACCTTTTCAAGATGAGCTGTATGTGTGGAACCACCCCAGATATGCGAGGCGTACTCCATACAGGGGCGAACAACACCCCTATACAGAGCAAGCAACTGGGGTGGCGTAAAAAAACTACGAAGGCGCCTCAGAACACCCAACCTCTTAGAAGCTTGTTTAGAGAGAGAAATAATGTGATCTTTCCAAGAAAGATCACGAGAAAAAGAACACACGAGAATATTGAGGAGATGAAGGTTTGAGTTGAGTGTTTTCGAAGAAGATGTCATAGTTGTGTGGAAGATTGTGTCGAGTAGAAAGATGGAGGAATTGAGTTTTTGAGGCATTGAAAACGACCATGTTTTCTCTGCCCCAATTTGAAATGAGAGATAGATCAGAGGTCAGTTGCTCCAAGGCAATCCTTCTTGCGTCTAATAACTGCTGTTGGGAGGGACGTCTTTCAAATTGAAAGGAATAATGAAGGGTGGAGTCATCGGCATAGGAGTGTATAGGAGACGAAGTAATAGAGAGAGAAGATCATTGATGAAAATTAGAAAAAGAGTTGGAGAAAGGACAGATCCTTGAGGAACACCACTATTTATAGATTTATAGGAGAACGGTGGCCGTCTACAACAGCTGCTATAGAACGACCAGAAAGGAAATTAGATAGGAGGTCACAGAGAGAAGGATAGATTCCGAAAGAGGGAAGTTTGGAAATCAAAGCTTTGTGCCAGACTCTATCGAAAGCTTTCGATATATGTCTAGCGCCACATATATATATATATATATATATATATAATATATATATATATATATATATATATAATATATATATATATTATATATATATTATATATATATATATATATATATATATTACAGAGTATGCATCTGACTTAATCTTGCCAACGAAAGGTCAGCCACAAGCAACCACTTGTCAAAGCAAGACTTTTATATCACAAGACTTGGCTAATAATGTAAAAAATATTCAGGTAAGAGCAGTAGTTATCTTGCCTTGAAGGTATAGGTTCTTGTCATTTTGAGGGAATCATTTGAAATTTTAATATAAATGTACGAAATCGGACAAGTTGAAAAAGCTCATTTGGTTGAATTTAATAATGTGAAGTTTAAGAAGTTTTATAATGTGTTATCTATATATATATATATATATATATATATAATATATATATATATATATATATATATATATATATATATATTATATATATATATATATATATATATATATATATATATATAATATATATAAGGGATGGAGCGATACCAAAATTTTTACTTGATACCGATACCTAAAAATATGCCGATACTTGCCGATACCACTACCGATACCGATACTTTACTCCTATACAAAATTTTTACCGATACAGTAACTGAAAAGGGCGATACCGATACTTAAAAATATGCCGATACCGATACTTCACTCCATCCCTATATATATATATATATATATATATATATATATATATATATATATATATATATATATATATATATATATATATATATATATATATATATATATTATATATATATATATGAGCTTCAAAATAATATTAAACTTTTATATATTTAGAACTGTTTGTTTACAAATGTTAATGACTTTAGCTTAAAATTGAAAATGATTCTTTGAAAGTGACAAGGTCCAAGGTATATATATATATATATATATATATATATATATATATATATATATATATATATATATATATATATATATATATATATATATATATATATATATATATATATATATATATATATATATATATATATATATATATATTTTTTTATGTAAATATCGAATTGCTTAGATGTGTTTTGAACTTTTATAAAACTTTATTTTATTTATTTATTTATTTATTTATTTTATTTATTTATTTATTTTGCATAGGTAAGCGCCCCAGCTCCGAAGAGTGACTCTAATCCAGTTAAATTTAATACTTCAACAATCAGTTTATCTCAAAATTTTAAATGCACAGCCGACGAACTTTACAAAGCAATCACCATCAAAGAGGTAATCATGATGAAAATCATTTTTTTAAGTTAATATTAATATGTATGGATGTATGTTTTTTAAGAGCATAAAGTAAAAGAAAATTGTTAACCGATGTCATTATGTTGTACTCTTGTAATTTATTTAAATATATTTCCGTTAGTAAACTGTTGTGATAGATGTGTTTAAAACATTTTGTTGCTATTGTTGGATTGTTTTTCTTATGGAAAAAGTTTTAAATCTATTCATTTGTATCCTTCCATTAAAAAAAACTTCAATAATTGATGGAAGAAAAATGCTATACGATTTCATCCTATTAAATTGAATATATAAACACTTGTGTACTTGTTTATAGATGGTTTGTGCTTTCACTCGTAATGACGTGAAATGGAATCCAGAAAAGGGCGGCAAATTTGAGCTTTTTGGCGGGAATGTGAGTGGTGAATTTGTTGAATTAGTACCCAATGAAAAAATTGTTCAAAAATGGAGATTTAAATCTTGGCCTCCAGGCCACTTTTCTGTAGTAGTTTTAACTCTTAATCAGGGAGATGATTCTACTTGCTTAAACCTTCAGCAGACAGGGGTTCCCGTCAGGTAGGTCTGAAAAAGTCCGTTTTTGGTTAAAATATTTTAATGTTAAATCTTAAATGTAATGATTATTATTATTATTATTATTATTATTATTATTATTATTATTATTATTATTATTATTATTATTTCTCCTTTTTCAGTGATATTGAACGCACCAAACAAGGCTGGCAGAACTATTATTGGGATGCCATAAAGCGAACCTTTGGATTTGGAGCCCTCCTCACGTAACCAACTTAACACTTAGCTATTCAATTTTGTTAATTTATTAAAATCTATCTTGAACAAAAATCTTCCCCTCAGCATTTGAAGAAACTCTAAATGCTTAAATCGTTAAAAACACTTTCTGGTGGATCATAATTGTGCAGTCTTATTTTGTAATATTAAATTATTTTAAAATTGAATGTTACGTTGCTGTAAAAAAAACAAAGAAAAGAAAAAAAAAAAACAAATTAAAATAAAATTAGGATATTTGAGTGTTTGTAAAATATTCTTCAATAGTTTAGATGTAGAGCAATTAAATTTTTTTTTTATCTTTTTTTCCAGTTACAGTTGTATTAATTATTTATTATTGACTCTTAAATTTATTGTAAAGGTATAAATTAAAAAATTTTATGAAATCACCAAGTGTTCTCAATCCTGTTATTGTTGGAAGACTTGGCTTGACAAATTTATTTGATTTCGAAAATCTGCATGATTGCTCTTATAAGCCAGTATGGATGTGTAATTTTGTTCAATATAAATACAATACTAAATGTTGAGCGAGGTAAAAGTTCGTTTTCCCACGCAATCAGCTGTGGGAAGAAGAAATTACCCAAGGTTTTTAAGTAATTTTTATTGGAATCAAAATTTGTTAGGAATTAAAAATTGCCATTTTTTGGTTTATTTTTATTTTTTATAGATTCGTGTGCATGAATCCATATTTTTTTTATTAGTTTTATTGTGTAGCTTTCATTATGTATAGATCCCCCTTAATGTTCGATACAGAATTATCATCTATTTAGCCTGATTAAGCATTTTTTAATCCCGCAATTTCAGTGTGACGAATTGGAAATATAGCAATTTAATGAAAATTATTAATTTTATCAGTTTTAACCCTTTAAACCCTTGTACAAAATTGCAATTTTGTACAAGAAATTTGGTTGGCCTCAATACCTACTATGCTGTGGTTAAAGGTTTAATGATGTGACAAAAATCAAAGTATTTATTTCATTTCCAACTTGTAAATACTTAGCATTTACCAGAGTGATTATACATATCAGGAATTTGACTGGAAGGCCAAGTTTTATTGGTTTTGCCATTCAAACGTTTATTTCAGTTGCTAATTAGGTCCTGTCCAATTCACTTATTTATTCCAAATGGTTGAGAGACTTTTCTGATTATCAACAAAGTGAAAAATACAACAGGTTTCGTAAATATCCCAGCAATAATTTCTATATGAGTGTGATAAATTACCTCTAGAATTGAATCTGGTTTTTCCAGACAAACTTTTGGTAATTATGAATGACGTAATAACAATCGAGATATTTCCCCCTCCCCCCCCCCCATTTCTTTTGTTCCATATTCCCAACAGAATTGGAAATAGTGCAGATTTTCCTCTATACTTCGATACAATTTATTATACTTTGATATTCGCGGTTGTGATAAAACTTTTTTTCTAATATACAGAAACTCGTCATAAATTTCTATGCCCATGTCATAACATTCTTGCTACTGGTAGGGTTAGAATTTGAGAACATAATAAATAGAGGATCATTATATTATACATTAAGATATTTTTTCTCTAGTGATTCCTTAGCATATTGTTTTACGTTACTCTGCATATCTACATGGTAAAAATTAAAAATAATATATTGAAAACCTCAATACGCTTCTTTTAAAATTCTTGCTCACGGTATTGCCCTGTCACGATACTTATGACAAAGCAAATTCGATAAGTGCTTGGGGAAACTTCCAGTGATAGTCCTTTTTGAGCAGTATGTTAGAAAATAATTAGTTTCGTATTTGTAATAGAGTTTTATAGAATTTTTTGATATTTGGTTGATTCAGCCTTGCCTTCCAGTTTCTTTGATCAGTGAAAAGAGAGCGTTCCTTCTCCAGGTAAGGGCAACATCTCTTCGTCATCTTACTGTCATCCATGCATTCTTTCCAGGTGACCTAACCACTTTAGTGGAGCCTTTTCAATTTTATTATAGGCCATACACATTTTTCCCCGATTTGCAAATATTTCACTCTTTCTCCTCTACCCTTTCCCAACATTGTATTAAGAGGCTTATTTCGACAGCCTGTATCCCTCTTCATGATTTAGTGATTGTCGACCAGTACTGGCCCATACATCAACACTAGTGTCAGAAGAGTTTCAAAAATAACTTTCTACCTGTAATGGCACGATCTCATTTTTCAGCAATGGATAGAAAGCTCGGTAACACTTGGCATATTTGTTTATTCTCTCTGCGATGTCATTTCTCGAATACACTTCCATGATACTGAACAGATTCAATCTCTTTTGTCCTCCTTCCATCGATCTGTACATTTACTCTTTCCCCATCTTTCTCCTTATTCTCAGGATCATAATAGAATTATTGAATAATAAAACAAATAAACATTATGTATATTACAAAATAAATGTATAAATTATACAAAACTAGATATATTTGTGAAATTTACAAAAAATATTTGATTATAAAATAAAATATATTAATAATGAATATAATTTGATTTGAGGAGTAACGTGCTAGGTAAATAGCTTGACTAGAAGAATTCTGTGGTCGTTGAGTAACAAGGTTCGTATCAGCGATATCAAAATTATTTTGGAAGACTTCACTTAAAGAGGGAGTCAAAGGTTTCGACTTCGTGTCGCACGTGGCTGCAATAAGTATAATAATATAATCTCTAGAAAAATATAGATCCAAAAAATTTAATAAAGAAAATCCTAATTACTAATATCCTCTAGGATTATGTTAATGAAAAGATTACGAATTACTTGTTACCTTGCTTCAAAAGTTTCATTCCCTCTGATAATGGTTTCAGACCCCTTTTACAGTTAGGTCCGGCTTCCATAATGAATATTTCGTCTGTTGTTCTTACGACACCGGCAAAACACTCGTGTCCATCTACGTCACGTCTTTCAGTATAAGTGTAAGTATTATCTCCTTCCACCCATTGACCAAGACATCTGTATTCTCGCTCTTAAAGAGATAGTGCAGATTAAGTACTTGTTAAATGAACAATTTTTAAGGTAATATATGAGGAAAATCATAAAACTTGATAAATATATATTAGAAATACTATATATTTTATTTAAGCAACATAATCAATAAATTGTAATTGATTTTATCTTCAGCACCAATAACAACAAATTTCTACCTAAAAAAGTTAAAATTAATCATAATAAACGAAGACCGAGTATAAAAAATCGGTTTATCTTTATGGTGAAATAATGACAGTTTTACGATTTTTCCTCATGTTTTAATTAAAAAAGATCATTATATAATTTTATAATAATTCACATTTAATGTTATTGGTTCAGTGTTCTTTTGTAATACACTGCAAAAAATTTAGGTCCTTAACGACTTACGCGTATCAATCTATATTTTGTAAAATGAAAGATTACTAGCTCTGTTTCTATAATGCTTGTGAAGTTACATAAATTGATAAAGTTTTTTTTTTTCTAAGTAATTAACCTTTTTCATTACAGTTTGACAGGGATGGTAACCTATTATTTTATAAAATATAAATTGTTACGTGTATTACTTAACGTCCAAAATTTACAAAATTTTTACATATGGCACAAGTATCGACGAACTATTAAGTTATTTTCTTAATAAAAATAAATCGATGAAGCTATTTTATTATACGTAACAAGTCTTTTCTGTATTAAAAAATTTTACTATAACAATTTTGCCACTTGTCTCAACACGTTAGCATATATAATTTTAAAGTTTATTATAAATACAAAAATCTGTCATATGATCTCTATATATTATATTTTAAAATGTAATTATCAAACATTTTAATAAATCTGCTAAATTAAAATCTGAAGAAAATTACCTTCGAAAACCGTAGATTTATTACGGCAAGAATAAACTGTATAGAACATTATTTCTAGATTATTACAGTCAGAATAAAGCTTGGCGCAGAAGGATGGTTCATCAGGAAGAACACCATCGTACTCTCCTGCAACTGGACAAGGAGATTCTTGATACCTGTCAACTCCTTCAAAAGAAAATTCAATATAAGCACGTTGTAATGCTGAATATTATTATTATTATTAATTATTATTTTTATTATTATTATTATTATTATTATTATTATTATTATTATTCAGTGTGGTCCATTTTTATTTCACTGTTCTAAACAATTTAAAAGATAAAGCAGTAATCAAAATACATGTATAGTAATACAAATTTTCAGTACTTTTATTAAATTTTAAAATAACTTAATTGAAGATGTTTTATTTCAGTTTTAATGAATATTTTAGATGTTAAAACTGAAAAATTAGATTATTTTAGGTTACATTTAAATAGTTTAAGGTTTATATATATATATATATATATATATATATATATATATATATATATATATATATATATATATATATATATATATATATATATATATATATATATATATATATATATATATATATATTATATATATATATATATATATATATCAGGTGAGGTCGTCAGGTTAGGCTGAAATATATTGTAGGTCAGGAAGTGTCTTAACTTTATGCAGAAGTGTCAATATTATTCGTCTATTTTGTCAGAGCGGCATTTCAGTGTCTATTAAACATTCATATTTTGTTCGATTATTTCAAAGAGTAAATTTATATTCTCAAACATCAATTATTTCTGTAAATTTGGTGTACTTACGTCCTTGGGTTATCCAATTAGGCCAAAAGAAATTTGAATAGACAGTATCGCAAAATTTGGGTTCAAAATAGGAATCTTCGTTTTTACCTGAAAAAATATTTTAAGTTTTAAAAATTTTAAAATTAAAAATGTTGGCACTATGAACATCCATGAAATAAACCAGGGAATCGAATAGTGCCCAACAGCCTTAATATTTAGATTATGGAGTGCCTTTGCCTCACCAGGAAATAAATCATCTAAAACCTCATATTAAATATTATATAAAAAATATAAAAAAACTTTTCTATATATATATATAGTATATATATATATATATATATATATATATATATATATATATATATATATATATATATATA
>SEYY01020771.1:0-10000 GCA_009176605.1 Armadillidium nasatum | reverse complement strand
TCTCTCTTATTCCGACCGTGCTCGTTCCTCTACCCATTCTTCTGGTTCCGGTAATACACACCGTCGCGCTCCCACACCCTCTCGCAGAAGGAACCCAGCGTTGTGCTACTATCATATCACTTATGGAGATCGGGCTCTTAGATGCAACAAGCCGTGTTCTTTCCAGGGAAACGTCCCGACCAGTTAGTGATCGCTGTAGCTAACGCTGGTCTTTCTTCCCAACCAACACAGCAGCGCCTTCTTTGCGTCTTCGACCCCTTAACATCTCTCAGTTACTTAATTGATACCGGCGCGGAGCTTTCGATACTGCCGAATGCATATATTTCTTCAGCTTCTTCTTCTGACTCTTTTCTGGGTCCTCCTCTATACGCGGCCAACGGCTCCGCTATTGCCACATACTGGTGAAAAAAGTTGTACTTTGGACTTAGGGCTCCGGCGGACTTTCCGTTGGTTATTTACTATTGCTGATGTTTCTCAACCCATCATCAGGGAAGACTTCTTGTCTTACTTCGGGTTAGTTGTTGATCTGCGGCACAAGCGCTTGATTGACAACTGCACATCTCTCTCTGCTCGAGGTGTTTGTTTTCTACTCAGCACTTTAGTATTTCTTCGGTGGTGCCCTATTCTGCCTCTACTTCTTCCGAGATCTCGTCCATACTCTCTCAGGATTTCCCTTCACTCCTTACGCCTTGTTCTGCAGATGCCCCGGTCAAGCATAATGTGGAGCACCACATTGAGACCTCAGGCTCCCCTGTTTTTGCTCGCCCTCGCAGACTTGCTCCTGAAAGGCTTAAGGTTGCCCGTGCCGAGTTTGACCACATGCTCGGCCTTGGCATTATTCGTCCTTCTAAGTCAGCATGGTCTTTTCCCCTGCACCTGGTCCCCAAGTCTACTCCTGGTGACTGGAGGCCCTGTGGGGACTACCGGGCCCTGAATGCTGCCACTGTGCCTGAAAGATACTCTCTTCCGCACATTCAGGATTTCACTTCTCATCTTCATGGCTGTACGATATTCTCCAAAGTGGATTTGGTTCGCGCCTATCACCAGATTCCTGTGGCCCCGGAGGATATTCCTAAAACAGCCATCACCACGCCTTTCGGTTTGTTTGAGTATACTCGAATGTCCAACGGCCTCCGGAATGCCGCACAGACTTTCCAGCGCTATATAGATTCTGTCCTCCGCGGTCTCCCCTTTTGCTGGGCATATCTCGACGACCTCCTCATCGCCAGTCCCTCCCCTGAGCTTTACAAGTCCTACCTGCGGGCTGTCTTCACCAGGCTTCAGGAATTTGGCATCATGGTGAACCCTGACAAGTGTGTTTTGGGCGTGCCGTCACTCACTTTTTTAGGGCACACTATTTCTGCTTCAGGAGTTCTACCTCTTCAGGACAGAGTCTCTGCCATTCGTCAGTTTCCTCTTCCTGAAACTCAGCGTCAACTTCGACAATTTCTTGGCATGATAACCTTCTATCATCGCTTTATTCCTTCGGCTGCAGCCCTTCTTACACCTCTTACTTCTCTGCTGAAGGGGAAGAAACGAGGACAGTCTACCAAGGTCACTTGGTCTGATGCTGCTCGGCAGGCTTTCGCTGATGCTAAGTCTGCTCTCGCTGAAGCCACTCTTCTCGTCTTTCCGCAGGAGTCTGCCCCCACTCGCCTTCAGGTAGATGCCTCCGAGTTTGCCGTCGGAAGTGTCCTGCTGCAGTACCAGAATGAGATGTGGATGCCTCTTGCCTTTTTTTCTAAAAAACTTCAACCTGCTGAGACACGGTACAGTGCCTTCAGTAGGGAACTTCTGGCCATGTATTTGGCTACTAAACATTTTCGTTACTTTCTCGAGGGTCGTTCTTTTCACATCCTGACTGACCATAAACCTATCACCTTTGCTATGCAGTCTAGGAACGAATGTCATTCCCCTAGAGAAGGGCGCCATCTGGAATATGTCTCTCAGTTCACCACTGACATTCGGCATATTCACGGCGTGGACAACCACACTGCCGATGCTCCTCTCTAGGATAGAGATTAATGCAAGTTCTTCTCTATCCCCGGTAGATTTCGAGGGCATGGCAGTTGCACAGGAGTCAGAGGACATTTCTCTTCCTGATTTTACTTCTCTTCATCTTCAATCTCTTCACCTGCCCGGTATTGCTCGACCGCTCGTCTGCGATACTTCTACAGGTTCTCCTCGACCATTGGTCCCTTCCTCCTTCAGGAAACAGGTCTTTCACTCACTGCATGACCTTGCCCATCCAGGGATTTCGGCCACACAGAAGCTGGTAGCTTCACGTTTTGTCTGGCCGAACATGCAGAGTGATCTCAAGACTTGGGCACGCGCTTGTCTCTCCTGCCAGAGGAACAAAGTTCATCGACACACCAAGGCTCCCCTTGGTGAGTTTCTGCCTCCGGGTGAAAGGTTTCAACATGTCCATGTTGACCTTGTGGGTCCTATCCCTCCTTCAGATGGTTGTTCTTACCTTCTCACTTGCGTCGACCGCTTCACTCGCTGGCCAGAGGCTATTCCTATTCCTAACATTACTGCAGAAACAGTTGCTAAGGCCTTCTTAGCTCACTGGGTCTCTCGTTTTGGAGTGCCGGAGACGATCACTACTGACCAGGGTCGTCAGTTCGAGTCACATCTTTGGCGTGATTTTATGTCTCTTCTTGGCACTTCTCGCATTCGCACTTCTGCCTACCATCCTGCAGCTAATGGGATGGTAGAGCGTTTTCATCGGCAGCTTAAGGCTTCCTTGGCTGCTCACCCACGTCGGGAACGTTGGACCGAAGGCACTACCTTTTGTCCTCCTCGGGATTCGCTCTGCGATGAAAGAGGATCTCCAGTGCACTTCGGCCGAATTGGTTTACGGTTCTCCTCTTCGTCTTCCAGGGGAATTCTTTGACCCTTCGGTTTCTCCTTCGTCTTCCGACCCTTACGCTTATCTCTCTCGGCTCCGTCAGTGTTCTACTTCGTGGAAACCTTCTGCACCACGCACTCACGCTCGCACACACTCTTTCATTCCGAAAGACCTTGCAACATGTACACATGTTTTCGTTCGCCTCGAAGCTCATCGAGCTCCGCTGCAAGCTCGATATTTGAGGCCTTATAAGGTTTTAAGTCGTCGGGAGAAAACCTTCCTTCTTCAGCTCCCTTGTCGGACAGAAGTCTTTTCCATCGATAGACTTAAACCTGCCTTTTTTGAATCTTCTCCGGACGATATCGAGGACTCTCCTCTTCTAATTCCTTTCGTGCCTCCAGTACCACAGTTGCCAGATCGCCCTTCATATCCTACTCTTCCTACTCCTCCTGCTTCTTCCACTGACTCGCCTCCACCACCTCCTTCACCTCCAGCTCCTCCTCCATCACAGCGTTCTTCTGGTTCTTCTTCCTCTTCTTCGACAAGTAGACAGGTTCTTCGCTCTGCTACTACCTCGTACAAAGAGTGACAGAACTGTACGTCCTCCTCTTCGCTTCATACTCTAACCACTGCCACATTTGGAGGGGGGTTCTGTAGCAAGCAGGGCTTTAAAACTATACTAGAGCGTTGGAACCGACTTTCGCTTATCGCGCGGCTTTTGTTTCACGGGAGAGAGACGCTGGGGAGAAAAGGAAGTTGCACACTTTTCAGTGAACTGCAACGTTTTGTGAGTGTTTCTGTGTCAGCCATTATTATTTGATATTTTCCTTTTCGTCGCAAGCAACATAATTATTAGTTTGCAGGTAAGAGGCGAATCTCATATAGTTATTTTCCCAGTGCTATTTTGGGTTTTGTTAGAATTCATGATGGAAATCTATTTTCTACTCGTGCTTCTTTTTTTTCTTTCCTAGCGCTTTTAAAATTAGTTCCCGCGTCAGAGGCTCCATTTTTCTTTTTTTGGCCGTTAGATTCTGCACAATCAACGCTAGGCAACAGAAGATACCTCTCTAGCCCCTAGGCTCTAGCAGGCCCTGAATAGCAAATTACTAGGTACGGTTACTAGGAAGTAATTTCTATTTTATGCGCTAGGCTTAAGATTCTAATACCTTGGATTGTTTACCATGCAGTAGCAATAGGTATATATATATATATATATATATATATATATATATATATATATATATATATATATATATATATATATATATATATATATATATATATATATATATATATATATATATATGTGTGTGTGTGTGTGTGTGTGTGTGTGTGTGTGTGTGTTTGTTTTTTTTTTTTTTTATTTTTTTATTATTATTTATTTCTTTTTTTATATATATATATAATATATATATATATATATATATATTATATATATATATATATATATATATATATATATATATATATATATATATATATATATATATATATATATATATATATATATATATATATATATATATATATATATGTGTGTGTGTGTGTGTGTGTGTTTATTTCTGATCTATGTAGGTATACCAAATTTTACTTTACATTGTAAATTATCCCTTTGAGTGCTACAATGCATATTTTTTATGGCACTTGTGCGGTATAGGACCATGAATAAGGATTGTACCGTTCATGAGATATTTGAGTATTTCCCTTTTTCTGTCTTTCAGACAGTGTTTCAGTCCCGAAAATTGTTGTTATTTCTGGTTGATTCCATGTTGTTATTTTGGTAAAAATAAACGAAAACCCCATCCTTTTTACTTCATCCTCATCGTAGATTTCTATTTTTTGGTGTGTGGACCTTCAACAATTTCTATCCACCATCACAGGGGTCACATCGACCCCCTGTAATATAAATTGGAAGATGAAACTTTGCTTTGTGGGAGGTGAATTATGGTAATGCCACCACTAAGAGACAAGTACTTCCGAGACTTCCAAATTATTTGACCCCCTATGGTTTACACTACCTTTTAGTATAAGAGGAAAGTTATTGATGAAAAGTATTTGGTGTGCAAATAAAGAATAGGATGAGGAATTACCTGGAGAGCTGATATCTGAATGGGAAAAACTAAAACCAGACTTAATACAACTAAGAAATATACCTTTTCCTAGACAGGCATTAAATGAGGGTCTATCTTATGGTCTAAATATTTTTTGTGATAGTTCTTCTTCATGCTATGGGTTTGTAGCCTATAGTTCTAGTAATGTAAATAATCAATTTTTGTTTGCCAAAGCTAAGGTTACCCCAACCAACCCTAAGAAATCTTACAGTATTCCTACTCTGGAGTTGCTTGTTGTAAGTTTGGCTCTTAAATGTTTAGTTACTATTCTTGATTCATATCCTAAATTCATATTTGAATACATTAACATAAATGTTGACTCTCAGGTTGTGCTAAACTGGATTCTCACTGGAGAAACTAAGGTTAAAGGTAGATATGTTAACAATAGATTAAAAGATGTTTCTTCAATGATAAATAATATTAAGGTAAAATATAATATTAAGTTTTATTTTCATTATGTACAGTCGTCAACAGAAATTCGTTCCTATTAGGCTAGAAATAAATATTTATATAAAATGGAGATCATTTCACAAAAGCTCTATTTTGAATAAAAAGAAAATAAAAACATTGAGAGGGGCTTAATTGAACTGTTTTTGGCTGAACCTGAAATGATCCCCATTTTATATAAATATTTATTTCCAGCTTAATAGGAACGAACTTCTGTTGACGACTGTACATACTGATATGAATCCAGTAGATTTGTTAACCAGAGGTGTTTCATGTAAAAAATTCATGGAAAATATTAATTTATGGCTACATGGACCCACATGGTTAAATAAAAATCTGAATAACTGGCCAAAATGTCTATTATTGTCAGTAGTGCCAGAAATTAATAATTATTTCTCTGCTAATATTAATAATGGTAATAAATTCATTAAAACTAAGGGGACCGTATAAGCGTAAAACTAAAGGAGATAGGACTATCTTCATACAGAACGAATTTAAAGGAAAAGCCTTGTTCTATCTTTTCTGTATCTTTGAGAAAAATCTATAAGAAAGTTTTTTTTTTACCGGGTTTTGAACCCACCCCTTTTTTTTTTTTTTTTTTTTTCTACAAAATCCTTAATAAAATACATAATATTTAATATTTTTTTCTGTTTTTTTCGTTTAGGAATTAGAAACATATGTAGCTTTAAAAGAATGCTTAACAAAGTTGATAGCTTGTGGTATAAGTAGTTTGGTATTCGCCTAAACTCATTTGAGGTTTTTTTTTTCAACTGTTGATTAATTTCACTCGATTTTTATTTGATCCAGAGTTATTTCCTAGTTCAAACTTCGTTGGTACCTTCCTCCATGTGTTTCTAGTTCACACAGAAAATTTAAAAAAATAAAGTGAGAAACTTTTTTTTTGGCAAATTTTTTTTCTCTAAGAAATGATATTTCGTAAAAATAACCTAAAGGTAAAATCGTAATTTGACTGGTCATATCTCAGCAACCATTTGGAGTTATGAAAAACTAATTACATATTTGGAATGAGGAGGACATTTGCTATAAGAATAACGAAAAATAATTACAGAACTAGGGAAAAAATTTTTCCTCTTTACGGTCCCTTTTTTAAATTTTTTCAAGGTCATTCTACAATAGGCTTTTTCTCAGGAACCGCTTGGAATTATGAAAAACTAAATACAGATTTGGAATCAGCATCGGTTTTACTATAAAACTGCTGAAAAACATTAATAAAATTTCCCCCCAAAAGTTGGGGTCCATATTGGTGGGGTTCTCCCCGTTTGAGAATTTTTTAGTGGTCATATCTCGGCAACCGTTTGGAAATATGCAAAACTAATTACATATTTGGAATCAGCAGAAAATTTGCTATAAGAATAAGATAAAAAATACAGATATATGGAAATCAAATTTTTCTTTGGAGGGTTCTGTTTTTCAATTTTTTTCAAGGTCGTTCTACAAGGGTTACTTTAAAAGGCTTTTTCTCAGGAACCGCTTGGAATTTTAAAAAACTGATCACAGATTTGGAATTGGCATAGATTCAACTATAAAACTGATGAAAAAAAAAGGTTTAATCATAATTTAGTCACCCCCCCAAAAGGACGATGTCACGCTTATACGGGCCCCTTACGTAATAATATACATAGCAGTGAAAATTAACTTAAGTCTAAATAATATAAATATTAATTTTCAGCCTAATCATAATGAAATTTTAAATATTCGTAAATATTCTAATTTTGACAAGGTTATCAATATTACAAAGTATATATTTTTTATATTTTGTAATATGAAAAAGCAGGATCCCTATAAAAAGGCATTAATGTATTGGGTTAAGAGTGTACAAAGTTCTTGATATTCTAATGAAATAGAATTTTTAAATTCAGACCCAAAAAGTAAAAATATTCCTATATATAGTTTTTCCTATTTGGAGAACTGTTGTGTTTTTATTTGGATACCTATATTTTTGTAAAACTAAAAGAACAAACACCAGCCCATTATTCAAACCTACAACATACGTCAAAAGGCCCTCAATTGGTCCAACATCACAATATATGTTTGTCACCATCTTGGAATGAAGGTTGTATTGAGTTTTTAATTTTTAATACAATTAATTAATTATTTATAATAATATGAGATATCGATATATTAAGATGATAAATATATCGATATTCTGTTAGATATATCGATGTAGTATAGATGTTTTTTCAAGCGATTGTTGAAGATTCAAATTA
This sequence comes from Armadillidium nasatum, assembly GCA_009176605.1. NCBI lineage: Eukaryota > Metazoa > Arthropoda > Malacostraca > Isopoda > Armadillidiidae > Armadillidium > Armadillidium nasatum. Next base: position 2,363 of record SEYY01020771.1, on the reverse strand, counting down.
TTCGGAAATAAATGCCGATAAAAAGAACACGCTTATGAATTGTAATAGAATTGATTGATCTTTGTAAATTTTGTAAAACGTTGTGAAAAATAATAAATACAAATAAGTTATCAAGAGTATTAAATACCTAAGTAAAATTATTACAATTAATAAGAATATACCAGAACAAAGGTAAGAAATAAAAATTATTTTATAAATAGTAGAACTCTAGGCCCTAAAGAAGAGGGTAAGCTAAATACCGACCTTAGGGCTAGCCAGCATTATAAGCAAGACATTATTTTTACATATAAATATATATATATATATATATATATATATATATATATATATATATATATATATATATATATATATATATATATATATATATATATTATCAGAAATAATACCGATAATAATAATGCTAATAACAAAGGAAAAAAGTATTTCCTTATGTCACAACCATATCTAGCTGCTTGATATCCTGACAATGCTAGACTTAGGAAGGAAACCTTCACTGGCTGAAGTTAACCATGAAAAGAACAACAGGCCAAGAGGGATCTTCTAACCGTAAGGGCTACGCTGGAGCACTGAGGAGAAAGGAGAGAAAAGGGCATAGAAAAGAGAACGCTAGCCAAAAAAAAATCTATGATAGCACAATTATTGAAAATCCTTATATTTTAGATTTAATTTAATAAGTAAAATGATTTTAAAGTATCAAATACGCCCTAAAAGAATCTATTATAGAATGGCAACATTTCCTGTTTATAACTAGCTTCACACGCTTGAAGGCTAGGCCGTGACTGACTTGCACCTTGGGCTTGAACCTCGTTGGTAACAAAGTTAAAAATGTAATTGTGTTATAAAATATCGCCCACATTAACTTAAGAAACCTTCCAGAACGTAATGTATTAACTATTTAAACTACTATAGCCAAATTGTAGTTATATATTCTTTTTAACCCTGGGGTAAGAGTTTTTATAGAGCTTTGTGAAAGAAGTTAGGGCCTAACTTGACATACTCAACCCTTATAACTATTATTTACTTTTGAATTAAATTGACAATTGATTGCTTGGGTTGGGTTAGTTTATTAACTTGAATTGTATGATTGACGTGACTTACTGTTTAATCTAGGCCTTGGGTTTTGGATCAGAGTTTTGAGAGATCTTGCTTGTGGAGTTTGAGTCTATGTTTCTACTTAGCTGCAAAGTTACTACTTATAAAAATTTTCTTATGCGCTTATACAAAAGAGCCAAACATCCAAGTTAATTACTTTGGAAATCAAATAAATCCCGTTACTTTACATTTACAGAACATTTTAAATGGTGAGTTCTTTATTAATTTCTTTTTATTAATTTGTAGGCTAAATTTTAATAGAATTAGGTTTATTCTTGGCAAAAGCAGTTACAATATCTGCATAAGCGTTTTCATGGGTTTCACGCCACAGAAAATTCCCAACACAATATCTACACAAGCCAAAATATTAAACGTGTAAAATAGGCTATGTGAATTTCACATTTCACCTGCACAGATAATAAAAATGTTAAATAAGATGAAAACAATGGATATACTGTAAACAAAACACGTGCAAGCAATACTGATTCTTAATATAATATTACTATAAGACACAATGAAGAATAAAAAATGCACTGTAGAAAAACAAACTTGCAAGGCTAACTCGTTAGCGTCTTTTTTTTTTTGTAGAAAGCGAACTGAATAGGTTCCGAAAACCATAGTATAGTTCTGAAATATAGTAAGGCGAGGAGAGCCCTGCTGGCTACTGTTGAAGAAAATATTGTTTATTCATTATTATAAAAACTGTTTATATGCTTTCACTAATTTATCTGTGTATATATTTTATCTTATTTATCTAGTGTATTATTTTGTCTATAATTTAAGTTCTCATTGATTGAAGTTTGTAGAGTCGTTGGTTTGTTTTTTGTATCGATATGTATCATTTTGTTGTTCAACAAACGGCTGGATAACACGCTCTCACTTTCTAAAATTCATGGTAAGGTCCAGACGTCAAAAATGTAAGTTCTTTCGCTTGTTTATTACAAGTTCTCAAAATTCGAAGAAATAGGTATGAGTTATATATTTTCCTTTTTTCTAATCTTTCTAACTGTCATATCTATTGCCTTCTACTCAAAAATATAACTGCTTAATGTTCTTAATTATATGGAATTCGTATAAGAAGGAACTTCAAAAGAAAACCATCTTTTTGAAAAAGTTCAATAGTAAGTCTTCTCTCTTTTTTTAATTGTAAAATTAACTACGACCCTTCTCTTTCAGGTCTCTTAATAAAAGCTCAAACCCATAGCTTTTATATTATTTTATAGAGCATTTTTTTTTATTTAGCTACTATGTATCATGTAAAGAATAAT
>SEYY01020770.1:372500-377994 GCA_009176605.1 Armadillidium nasatum | reverse complement strand
ATATATATAATATATATATATATATATATATATATATATATATATATATATATATATATATATATATATATATATATATATATATATATATATATAAGTTAAATTCACCAAGTTTGATAAGAGTTTTCCCCCTTTTCAGTGAAAGCTTTTATATGTAATATTAAATAAACTTTTAAAATATATTTAAAATACGATTTCAAGTAATTGCTTTAAGTGGTTATATATATATATATATATATATATATATATATATATATATATATATATATATATATATATATATATATATATATATATATATATATATATATATATATATATATATATATATATATATATATATATATATATATATATATATATATATATATATATTATATATATATATATATATATATATATATATATATATATATATATATATATATATATATATATATATATATATATATATATATATATATATATATATATATATATATATATATATATATATATATATATATATATATATATATATATATATATATATATATATATATATATATATATATATATATATATATATATATATATATATATATATATATATATATATATATATATATATATATATATATATATATATATATATATATATATATATATATATATATATATATATATATATATATATATATATATATATATATATATATATATATATATATATATATATATTTGCCCAAATACTCTGGTAGAATTTATTTTGCCTAATTGCTTTGTGGCGCGTTTTATTTTGGTGGCAAAAGAAAGTCCTAATTCAAAAATGGCGACAAAATTTCTCTTTCATCTCTTGCAAACGACACAATTACAAACGTTTCAGCGTCAAATCAGTATTTATTTGCATTCTTTGCCTTTGTTTGCAAATGTTCATGAAGGTATAATGATATTAGCCAATTAGCGGAGTATTGCACATATAAAAGGCTATTGTTAAACTGTTTTCAAAGAAATCTTTTTTAAATATCAAATGAAAAAAAATTTTTTTTTTTGAAAAATAATTCAAAATTTTTAAATTAAGTTTTTAAATTAATATTTAAATTAATGAAGTTTTTATAAATTTAAATTATTTTCGTTTTAATTAACGCGATTTTATGGCTACGAAAATGTATAAAAATTCAGCTTTAGGCCTAGCAATTTGGAGAAAATTTTAATATAATCTGCAATAATAACTGTTGTTTAAATTTAGGTTAATATGTAGTCCGTCGCAAAAATAAGAGCAAAATAATGAATATATATTATTACTCTAAAATACCAAAATGTTACCTCCGAAATAATTTTATTTTACATTGCAGAATACAAAATATGAAACACAATTTTAATAAAGGAAAAAATTTCAAAGTATTTCATAAGCATCAAGAAAACCCAACATAGAAATGATAAAATGAAACAAAATAGAAAAGCTTCAATAATAATCAAAATATATGGAGTCCGAAAATAGGCAAGTCATAAATAGTATGGAAGAAACAGTGTTCCAAACCTTAGAACTAAAGGTGCTTGAGAGAGTAAACATGAACAGATTTGAGGTCAGATGGTTGAGAAGAGAAATATAAGTGACATCGAGACAGATAGATTAGTCAATCTCAAGGAAAAAGGTGAGAAAACAGTTCAGAAAATCAAAAGCTCGTTGAAATAATGTTAGAATAAGAGTAGTTGTATGCAACATTTAAGTACAATGAATGATTTTTGAAAGAGTCAATGAGAGGAGGAATTGGTGAGAGGAACAACGACAGACTTCCATCTTTCAAGGAGACCTGTGAGTGTGGAACCATATTAACTGACCCATGCATTCTCCAACAAAGAAGAGGAAATACCAGTAAATAAATACCATATATATATATATATATATATATATATATATATATATATATATATATATATATATATATATATATATATATATATATATATATATATATATATATATATATATATATATATATATATATATATATATATATATATATATATATATATATATATATATATATATATATATATATATATATATATATATATATATATATATATATATATATATATATATATATATATATATATATATATATATATATATATATATATATATATATATATATATATATATATATATATATATATATATATATATATATATATATATATATATATATATATATATATATATATATATATATATATATATATATATATATATATATATAATATATATATATATATATATATATATATATATATATATATATATATATATATATATATATATATATATATATATATATATATATATACTCAAAACTTAAGTGTGTAAGTCATAGCAAGTGGCAACACAGAAGAAAGAAAATTGTTTTAAACTTTCACATAGAGGTTAGGTCTGAGGTCAAATTGATAGATTAATAAAGTCTGGAATAAAAATCATACTTTTACTTCCCAAAGAAGTGGTACGAGAAGCAAGATTTCAGGTAAATAAAGAGAATAATGAAACGATTCGAACGAAAGGAAATTTTTGAAAACCAAAGTAAGTGAATAAGTAGATATGAAGGAAAGATTTGATTCATCCTTTCAATAAAAGCTGCTAGCTTGAACCACCTAATGTAAGCACCTAATTTTTTATACATTGATGGGAAACATCCTGTATAGAACAAACAATTGGTTTGGCGGGAGTAATTTCTGTAGAATCCCTACAACTTCTTTCACTCTTCTTTAGAAAGAGGTACAATATTCACCTTACAAGTAAAATTTTGACAAGAAAGATTCAAAGAATATTTTAAATTTTTAAACATAAAAAGTTTGAGGTGCAATTTTGTTTTTTTTCTGTTCATATTGAAAATTTGAGGAAGGTTAAATTTCAGTGACTCTAAAGTTTAAGTATTTCACGATAAGAAATGAATTAAAGAAGGTCTTTGACATTATTAAAACTCTCTGAAACACTTGGTTATTATCACTGCACTTAAAATATTATATGTAACATATTATATTTCTCGAACAGGATAAATTATAATTATCACAAAGATTTCCATACCATTGTACGATTTCAATTTTTTTTAATTTATGGAAACTTTAATAAATGTTACATTGTACTCAAATGTTTTAATATACTGTAAATGAAAAACATTTCTGATTTTATTATTATTATTATTATTATTATTATTATTATTATTATTATTATTATTATTATTATATGCTCTCGAAGTGAGATGCTCTTGAAATAAATTCTGTTTTTTAAGTTTCAAATATTGGCGAATTTTTGTTTTCAAATATTCAAATATTTGAAAATTCGATTCCATTGTTTACGATAATTTGAAAAGAAATTTTGCACACAATTATTTTTTCGAGATTTGTCTCCTCTTTTACAATTTTGTTGAAGTTCTCTTGACATTCTTTCGATTGATAACAAAGATAGCCCAATATTCCGTCAATCATAATAAATAAATAATTTTCTTTAAGGTTTTAAAATTTTAATATTTATTTTAAAAGCTTCATGAATGGAGAAAAAAAAATGTACAGAGAGATTTATGACTGATCTTAATAGAGAGCTATTTTTATTTGTTCTTATGTTAAACACAAGTAATTTAATTAAGAGATGAAGCAATTCAGAGAAATATGATGCATGATGAAATCTGGAACAAAAAATAAAATTAACTGAGCGATTAATTAAATTAAATCAATTTTTTGTTTGTTAATGAAAAAAATCAAAAAAATTAGAAATCAAAAGAGATAGTTCAAAAATCATGTTTCTCTTTGTTAATTCGGGAACATTGTGAGGAAAAATTAAGTATAACTTACTAATTAACAAATTAAATACTTTTAACCTTTATAAAGATATTGCAATGTTATGTTATCTATGAGCTTTGAATTCTCCAAAGTTTATAAGAATAGTGTTTTAACTTGGGGTGGAAAAAATGAAAAGAGTGTGATTGAAGTAATTTTTGCTCTAAATGGAGAATAAAAAAACATTGCCAGTTCATTTTTTAAATAATTTTCATCTATTTGGCTCTGATGAAGGATTTTCTTTGTTGAAACGTGCAAACATTAGATTCATAAATTCAAATTATTTAATTTAATTCATCAAGAAAATAGCTAATATGCTATTTTTAAAATATTAAATCCAATACTCAATTGAACAAACGGCGAAGTACAACTTATAAAGTAGAATCAGTGTAAAATTGTCTTACCACTTTATAGAGTAATATCACAAAATGAATCTAATTTCATATTATTCCTTTATGTAAAATTATCTTATATATAAATTAAAAATCACTGAAAACAATTAATTAACTATTCACGCGCATGAAAACATTGAAAATACATTTGAAAATTTTAAAGCATTATTTAAAACTGTTATTTTCTTACCATTATTCATATTAATGCCAATTCCCTATACTCATTAGTCCTTTTCATTCTCTCCTGTTATGTATTTTATTCAAATTTAATCCTTTTTCTTCAATAAATATTTTATCACACAACTTTCCATAGTTTTCTTGGATCTCTCTTCTTTAATTCATTCAATATTCCGTATATATATATATATATATATATATATATATATATATATATATATATATATATATATATATATATATATATATATATATATATATATAATATATATATATATATATATATATATATATATATATATATATATATATATATATATATATATATATATATATATATATATATATATATATATATATATATATATATATATATATATATATATATAATATATATATATATATATATATATATATATTATATATATATATATATATATATATATATATAATATATATATATATATATATATATATATATATATATATATATATATATATATATATATATATATATATATATATATATATATATATATATATATATATATATATATATATATATATATATATATATATATATATATATATATATATATATATATCATGCTTCTACTAGCAAAGCTGTAAGCTGATTCTCTTCTTATATGTCCATACCAAAGTTTCCTATTCTTATTATTAATCCTGTCCACTTTTTATACCATTAGCATTAATTTCTGTCTACTTAATTAAGCTCTCTTCATTTTCATTTCTTGAGGTTTATTTATAGGCCTTTAAATTTATGACTGATCTAACCACTCTCCAATTCATCTTTTCAGTCTTACTAATACTGATTCTCTTGTTACACTGTATCTTTCGTACTTTAATCCAATTCTTTCATACAACTTGAACTTTACAGGTTATTTCATCATTCACATTCTTTTCAACAAAATGTAAACCAAGATATTAATGGTTTGTAACCCTTCTAACTCTCTCTATTCCTGAAGTAATTAATATGATCTTTATCATTGAACAACCTGTATTCAATCATTTTCCTACTGATCTTAATGCTTTTATTCTTCAGAGTTTCTTCACCTTTTCTAATCTCTCTTTGAAATCTTCTTTACTGTGGTCGT
>SEYY01020770.1:345000-360000 GCA_009176605.1 Armadillidium nasatum | reverse complement strand
ATATGAAATGAGTAGAAGAATGGAGGGTCGAATCATCGGTATATGAATGGATAGGGTTAGATGAGCAGTTGAGAAGATCAGAATAGAGTAGGAGAGAAAAACCTGTAGAACCCTGAGGAACACCACTTTTGACAGGAAAGGAAGAAGTCACTCCATCAACAACACCCGAAATGGAACGATTAGAAAGAAATCTAGACAAAAATAAGCAAAGAGAAGGAGGAAACCCTTGGGAAGGGAGCTTGGAAAGCAGTGACGCATGCTATACCCGGTCAAATTCCCTAGATATGTCAAATTCCACCACACACTCTTATATTTATATATATATATATATATATATATATATATATATATATATATATATATATATATATATATATATATATATATATATATTATATATATATATATATATACGGAAGGGAGCAAGGAATAAAATGCAAATTGGCGCTGCAAGTTGATCACTCTTTGCTTGATTCTTGCTCAAAAATGCGAACACTAGAGGTTTATGATTTGTGAATATAATGCCGGTCCAATCTTCTAATATAAGATGCTAGATGTTATTGGTCAAATGCTGAACATTTATTTATTTATTTATTTATTTTTTTAATTTATTTATTTATTTATTTACTTATTTAATTTTTGTTGATGTTCAGACAGCTGAAGAAATCCTTCGGCACGGATGTCCATTATCATTTCATGGAGAGCTATTCCGGTAGAGGTTTGGTTGCTATTTGTTATATGTTGAAGGGGAGTTACATTTGGAAGAAAGAAATGAAGAGTTGCAGCACTCTGAAGTTGGTGTTTAATTGGAAGCTGAAAAAGGTAACCTCTGTTTCTTAATTCTTCTGGTTCAGTTTTTGTAGTCATTTTTTTTAGAAGATGATGTTCGTAGCCAGGAGTCATCATTTATTTGTGTTTTTGATGTAGGTTCTACTCTGGAGTCGACATTTATCTAATGGGGTCACCAATTATCTAGTAGATGGTATCATAGTACTCCGGAGTTACCAGTTATCTTGTGAGTGAAAGGAGTCACCAATTATTTTTTGAATCGTTGTTGAAGATATGTCAAAGTTTCATTACCCACCAGATTATATAGTGTGATGTTGATGGTATTTGACACCGTCCCTAGCTTCATTGCGGTAGGATTCTCAAATAGAAGTTACTTCAGCCTTTAGCTTTCTTGGAATCAGGAGAAAATTTGCTATAAAAATACTTCAAAATTTTTTTAAGAAAGCTCAAAAAAAAAAAAAAATCAATGTCGTTCGAGAAGTGTCACTTGAAAAGTCTTTTTCTTAGGAACCGTTCGGAATTATAAAAAACTAATTACAGATTTGGAATCAGCACTAATGTTACTATAAAACTGCTGAAAAAAATGGTGGGGAAAATTTTTCAACCCTAAAAGCGAGGCACCTTTAATTGGAGGGTCCCCTAAATTCCGATAAACAAGGTATATTTGTGATATATTTCGAATTTGTTAATATATGCGATAACATTAATTTTTTTAACCCATTACGCTCAAACTTCACAACCTTTCATTTCATGTGTAATGGAGCTATTCTAAGGGTGAGACCAAAAAAATATTTGAAAATGATTTTCACCCACCGCTAACTGCCACCCCTATATATATATATATATAATATATATATATATATATATATATATATATATATATATATATATATATATATATATATATATATATATATATATATATATATATATATATATATATATATATATATATATATATATATATATATATATATATATATATATATATATATATATATATATATATATATATATATATATATATATATATATATAATATATATATATATATATATATATATATATATATATATATATATATATATATATATATATATAGTTATATATATATATATATATATATATATATATATATATATATATATATATATATATATATATATATATATATATATATATATATATATATATATAATAATTAAATATAATTAAAAAAAAAAAAAAATTAAAAAAAATAAAAAAAAAAATATAAATATAAATATATAATATATATATATATATATATATATATATATATATATATATATATATATATATATATATATATATATATATATATTTTTTTAATTTTTATATTTAAGTAAACTCCATGTAGCCCCTATATTTTGAGTGTAAGGTGCAGTTTGAGGATCCACAAAATTTTTACTGGGGTTCAAAGTAAGATGTTCAAAAAAATTGTTTTTTAAGCCATTTTTTGGGCTAAAAAACTTAAACTGGGTATTATACCCAGGGTATATCTACGGGGGGCTCTGCCCCCCGTACCCCCCCGACCCGTGAGTGATGATGATATTGTCGACTACTTTTCCATTTCTAAGATATGGGGTATTTTCCATTTTTTTTTTTAGAAAACATTCCTCCATTTGAGCTTGTGCCTATATATATATATATATATATATATATATATATATATATATATATATATATATATATATATAATATATATATATATATATATATATATATATTATATATATATATAATATAATAATATAATATAATATAACATTGCAATAACTACAAGTTGAAAATGTAAACTAGGTTAAAACCAAATTTTGGAATATTGCAAATGTTTTTGGAAGTAACTTTCCCTTCTCAAACCAAATAGATAAAGTAAAAAAGGAAAAAAAATAATGCATAAAAAATTTGCAAGTTTAAAACTTGTAAATGCAGATCTCTCCCTGGAAAGCGATTAGAGCAAAGAAAATAAGATTCGGAAAAAGAAAAATGGTAAAATTTCCCTCAAGCATCTCCAAAGGGTAACCAAAATATAATTACATAAATTTATATCATAACATATACGAGCAACAGTTTCTCTCTCTCTCTCTCTCTCTCTCTCTCTCTCTCTCTCTCTCTCTCTCTCTCTCTCTCTCTCTCTCTCTCTCTCTCTCTCTCTCTCTCTCTCTCTCTCTCTCTCTCTCTCTCTCTCTCTCTCTCTATCTATCTATCTATCTATCTATCTATCTATCTATCTATCTATCTATCTATCTATCTATCTATCTATCTACCTATCTATCTATCTCTCTCTATCTATCTATCTATCTATCAATCTGTCTGAACACTTAGGAGCATCAGTATTGAAAGAGGTAAATGTTATATATATATATATATATATATATATATATATATATATATATATATATATATATATATATATATATATATATATATATATATATATATATATATATATATATATATATATATATATATATATATATATATATATATTATATATATATATATATATATATATATATATATATATATCCTCTAGTGAGGAAAAGCCAATTTTCACCAGAGTTGGAGAAATAACAGAGTCATGGTCGATTAAAGGTCGATATGCATAGTTACAAAGTGTTTAAACTGTGTAAGTCAATGAGAGTTAGGAAAATAGACAAAGGAATTGTATTTTAGAGTTACCAGCACAGTACATGTAAGATTGAGCATGGTTGTTAAGTTGGGAAGGAACGTTGGATAGAAAATATGCTGAAAGGCGTGTCATCAGACCACTTCTTAATGGAGAAGAAATGCGATGGGGGGAGATCAGAAGAGCAGTGACTGTTGAAACAACGATAGCAAAGAGAGAGTAACGCAACAATTTGATTGCCCGAAAGAGGCTGCAAAAAAGTTAGTGAGAGAGAAAGAATTAATAAGACAAATAGCCCTAGGATCCACCTTTACGAGCAAAGTTGTATGAGCGGAAAAAAACCCAGATGTGGGAGGCGTACTACATACAACAGCCCTATAAAAAAAATAGCAACTGGAGTGGAGTGAGGAAATTTTAAAGGCGCCTTAGAATAACTAATTTCTTAGAAGCTTGATTAGAATGAGAACTCATGTGATCGTTTCGAAAAAGGTTAAGTAAAAAAAAGAAACACCGATAATACTAAGGAGAGACGATAGAGGAATTTTGGTTTTGAAACATTGAAATCGACCATGTTTTCTCAGCCAAAATATGAAGTAAGTAAAAGATCAGGGGTTAGCTAGTTGCTCCAAGGCCAGTTAACCACTTTTGGGTGAGTTTTTCAAACTAAAAGGATCAATGAAAGGTAAAGTCATCTGCATGATATTGACAGGTGACGAAGTAATATAGAGAACATCATTAATGAAAAGTAGAAAAAGAGTTGGGGATAGGACATATTTCTGAGAAACACAACTATTAATAGCTTCAACAGAAGAACAATGGCCGTCTGCAACAGACGCTATAGAACAACCGGAAAGACAATCAAAGAGAAGGTTTCAGAGAGAAGGAGAGATTCCGAAAGAAGGAAGTTTAGAAATTAATTCTTTGTGCCAATCTAAATCGAAGGATTTTGATATGTCCAGCTCAACAGCGAAAGATTCGCTGAAACGCCGTAGATCGGAGGAAAAGAAGGGAAAGAAAATCACAAGTAGAACTCTCTTTATGAAAGCCATACTTGCTATCAAAGATAAGATTAGAAGAATTGAGATGCTTCCAGAATTTCATGTTAAGAATAGATTCGAAAACTTTAGAAAGAGCGGAGGTCAAAGAAATAGGACGATAGTTAAAGAGTTGTTGAGACGGATTTTCCCTTTTTGGCACAGGCTGAATGAGCTCAAGTTTCCAGTAAGAACGGAAGGTCGAAGTAAATGGAAAGAGACAAAATAGTTTAGCATGGCAGGGTGCAATATCATACGTACAAATTTTGAACACCGCGGCAGGGATAGTATCAAGATCATACGCCTTCTTAATATTATTAACTTCAGAGAAAGTAGAAATAAAATATTTAGGAAAAAACTACAATATTAGAATTAAAAAGCTGAAGGGGCTTGAAAAACGAGGAATAACTCTGAAATCGTTTAGGGAGGAATTAGTGGCAAATATTTGAGCAAAGAGTTCAGCTTTAGCAGAAGATATAACTCAGTTGCTTCGTCAAAAGATATCAGTGAATTTAAAGAGAAAGAAAAAAAATTTGAGTTGCCATTTTTTTCGAAATATCAGAGAGTGGGTGAGGAAAAGGAACTAGAGAAATTATTGCATTTTCGATTGAGAAATAAATTTTTGATGTTACGGAGAATAGATTTTATACGATTCCGGGAAAATATATAAGATACATGAGTTTCAAAAGTTTGTAGACAGCGATAACCCTTGAAGGCAGCATTCTTGCGGAGAATTGTACGAGAACATGCAGACCTATACCAAGCTCTCTTAGGTTTAGTTGAAGAGAAAGATTAAGGATTGTACGCCTCCATATCAGACAGTATAACCTCGGATAGGCGCTCTGCACATTCAGAGGGACTTCTACCTTGAAAACAGTAATCATTTCATGTAAGATCAAAGAAGTACAATCGCAAGTCAGACCAATTAGCAACAAAGTGTCAGAAACGTTTTCTCGCCGAAACCGTTCACCGTATTTGTGGAAGACTTCAAGTGATAGAACAAGATACAGAAAAAGGTGATGGATGCATCCAAAAGAAGAAAGAGTTTAATAGTGTAAGGAGAAGTACAAGAGGTTTTTTAAGAAAAGATCAAGTTTTTAGGGTTCATTATCTAGACGATTATAGGGAGACAAGTAGGATTCTGCACCAACTGCAATATATATATATATATATATATATATATATATATATATATATATATATATATATATATAATATATATATATATATATATATATATATATATATATATATATATATATATATATATATATATATATAATGAGAATACTCGCGTTTAAAGAGCATCACCCAGAAATTTAAATTCTATTTCTATTTCTTTACTAAAACTTGCATCTTACCCTCTTGACAATAATTTGATATTCAATGTCAAAAATGAATGCATAAATGTTTCAAACCTAAGTATTTGAATACAAAGATGTTGCATGAATAATTTAGTTATATTTTACAGAGTTCAATTTATAGTCCTGAAAAGCGCAAACATAAGAAGGTCTTTTCTTCCTCTCAAATAAAAAAAAAAATCATTCTTGAGCAAATGCGAAACGATTGCTTTTAAAAACGAAAGTGTGAGTTGCCAACTACTCGTATGTCTGTAACATCAATATGAATTTTACTCACATGGTTGTGAATATAAGGTTTGGAAACGAAATTATAACTTTCTCTCTCTCTCTTTCTCCCTCACTCCTTTTCTATCAGTCTTTGCCTGCCCCTCTACCTCTTCTCTCTGTTTCTATCTTTCTTTCTTTATTAATTTTAGCCTTTGCTCCCTTTGACTCGAAATTAGACATTCACAAAATTAAATTGGAATTTTTCTTTCTCTTCTATTCCCCCTTTTAGAGATAAACTGATCACGTGCACGGAAGAGAAATTAAATACCTCTGCAAAACAGTTTATAAAACCTTCTTTGAATAATGAAAAGAAAATTTATCACACTTTCGAATGCTGTAAAGGAGGAAAATTCCCACAGCTGAGAACATAAATAATTGCCACAGGAAAAGTATTTATTTTAGTGTCAGTTTCTTAAAGCAGATTATATCAATTTCTAAGGAAGCAGCAGCAGATTAACTTGTATATATATATATATATATATATATATATATATATATATATATATATATATATATATATATATATATATATATATATAATATATATATATATATATATATATATATATATATATATATATATATATATATATATATATATATATATATATATATATATATATATATATATATATATATATATATATATATATATATATATATATATATATATATATATATATATATATATTTATATCTCCTCCGGTGGGCAAAAGCCGGAGATCTACCTAATTCCACCGGAGTTGGGAAAAATTATATCACGGTCGAAGGAGGCTGATTTGTCCAGATACACTGCGTTTTAAAGTATGCTAGTCAAAGGCAGTTGGGAAAACAGATAAAGGGAGTGTGTTCCAGACTTTACCAGTAGAGTATATGTAAGACTGAGCATAGCGTTTAAGTCTGGAGTCTGGGAGTTGAACAGAGAAAGGATGAGACTGTGTAGAAATAGGAGGAGGAGGTATGCGACGAGAGAGTTCAGAAGAGCAGTATCCATTGCAATAGTGACAATATAGAGAAAGAATAACGCAACAATTCGACAGACAGAAAGAGATTGGAGAGAGTTAATAAGAGCAGGAGAATTGATGAGACGAAAAGCCCTAGACTCCACCTTCTCAAGGAGAGCTGTATGAGGGGAACCACCCCAGATCTGTGAAGCATATTTCATACAGGGGCGAACAACACCCCTATAAAGTGCAAGCAACTGGGATGATGTAAAGAAGTTTTGAAGGCGCTTCAGAACCCCCAACCTCTTAGAAGCTTGTTTAGAAAGAGAAGTAATGCGATCTTTCCAAGAAAGATCACAAGAAAAAGAAACACCGAGAATATTAAAAACAGATGAAGGTTTGAGTTGTGTGTTTTCGAAGAAGGTATCATAGTTGTGAGGAAGATTGTGTTCGAGTAGAGAGATGGAGGAATTGAGTTTTTGAGGCATTGAAAACGACCATGTTTTCTCTTCCCCAATTTGAAATGCGAGATAAATCAAAGGTCAGTTGCTCCAAGGCCACCCTCCTTGCCTCTATTACCTGTTACTGAGAGGGTACCTTTCAAGAATATATATATATATATATATATATATATATATATATATATATATATATATATATATATATATATATATATATATATATATATATATATATATATATATATATATATATATATATATATATATATATATATATATATATATATATATATATATATATATATATATATATATATATATATATATATATATATATGCTCTTTTATATATAGTTATCAAAAGAATAATGGAAGCGTTAAGTTTTGTTAGAATGAGTATTTGTTATGGGTCGCTTTACTTGTAAAGAATAACGAGCGTTTCTAATTAATATTTTCGCGTATCAATAAAAAAGAATGGCTCTCTTTTATTTGTTTAGATCGACGTGACAACACCATCTGTCCAAAGTAATTTTATACCTTATCCTTTTATATATATATATATATATATATATATATATATATATATATATATATATATATATATATATATATATATATATATATATATATATATATATATATATATATATATATATATATATATATATATATATATATATATATATTACTCGTCAGAATCAACGCACCACTGGCTCAAATGACGTTAAGAGGTTAGAGAAAAGACCTTAACGCAGTGTAACTGTATGTTTCGAACAACATAGCATCAGGGACACAGTAGGCTATACAGAGCTGTAATAATGTTGGGGTCTACATGGTCCTCCATCTCTATAGTTAAGGTAAATGACAAACCAGATAATTCCTGCGTTAGCGATTGAAAGAAGGTTATCAAGGGCGCATGTTTTCTACTCTGCCCATTAAGGTATGAATTTAGAAAGGATTACGTGACGACTAACCTACGTGAAGAGGGAGTTCAGATTACCACCCTCATTATCGAGGGGTACGGGTACCATGAGCCTCGTCGAGGGTTTGGTGTAGCGTACACGGACATTGCACCTAGGAACACGCAAGGCTGTGGGGCCAAAGTAGGTCACACACAACGACTGCCTTTAAAGCCTGTTTTATATGTATGCGGGCAGTAAGAGACCGCCATACAACAGCAAGACAACCTTCATAAACAGCTGCAGGAGGTGCATGGTACCCGTGTGAGTGATAATACAATACGACGACGCTTCGCTGAACACAATTTGCGGCCACGGAAGCCGGACATAGGACCAGAATCCACCAGGGAATATCGACGGGCACAACTAGCATTTACCCTGGAATACCTACATTTGACTGTCGGAGATTGGACGATTGGGTGAATGTGCTATTTACGGATAAGTACAGAGTCAATCAGAGTCAGATCGGCTATCCAGAGTCTATATACGACCTAATGAGAGGTACGCGCAATGTAATATGCGGGAGGTACTGTCATTTGGAGGTGGATCTCTCATGGTCTGGAAAGGCATATCTTTAACTGGTCGTACAGAGTTGTACGTCGTAAATGGCGACCAATTAACCGCCGCACGGTACATTGCAGACATCCTTGACCCGTATGCCGTGCCATATGCCCCCTACACCGGTGACCGATTCGTATTAATGCATGACAACGCAAGACCACACAAAGCGAGATGTGTTACCGAATACCTAACAACGATCCATATCAGGACTTTTTTATTGGCCAGGATATAGTCCTGACTTAAACCCAATTGAACATGTGGGAGACAAGTTGAAACGGAGGTCTTTTTTATAAAAGTTCACATCTTACGGGCATTGTCCTATTCGAGGAGAGGAACTTGTTTAGGTAACATTTACCTAGGATACCCAAGTGGGATCGAACCGGCGCCCTCAAGCACGTGAGTCAATCACAGCTGCAACCACCACCGTGAACCATCGAGGCGTTCAAGCAGGCGGAATCAGATGTTTGTGGAGGACATTCGTCACCTCATTAAGAGCTGCTACGACTGTACCAGGCCATCATCCGTGCCAAAGGTGGCCATGCACGTTATCGAGTAACACCATTCACACACAAATCCTTTCCCGCGATAAGGTTCCACGTTTGGTGGAAACGCATAGGCACCATACAGTACCCACTCGCAAGCCCCCAGGGGATTCCTACGGCCCCATAAAGTACCCACTCGCAAGCCCCCAGGAGATTTCTACGGTCCCACGACTATTTTATCATTGTATAATGTGCACCGATGCTTTTTTATTTTCATAATGAACTTTTGGTCCTTTATCTAACTTCCTAACGTCATTTGAGCCAGTAGTGCGCTAATTTTTGACTAGTATATATATATATATATATATATATATATATATATATATATATATATATATATATATATATATATATATATATATGATTAATGTGTACTGTATATGTAGCGATTCATCAAATTACCATTGGGTAGTCAACTATGGAAACTATTCGATTGTGATTAGGTTGCATTGCGTTCGTAGCGATCCAAACGGAATAACATAGGTACGTTAAAACAATAGATTAACAAACAAATTTCACTAACACGCAATACACATCATGCTCAACCCGATTCTTTGCCACTTAAATTACAAAACAAACAATTCACTTTTCCAAGTGTTCAACGAGCTCCGAAGGATTCTGTAATCACGTAAATGTGCGCAAAATACAGTGTCAGTTTATTCACTTAGGGACTAGTATGCCTGAAGAATGAACAGACAAATAACAAGAGAAGAGAGACTTTCGATTAGGGTGATCACTCCATGAGAAAAAGGTCTTTCACAGAGACTAGTGGCTCAGCGATTGGCGGTCAACTAATTGAGAGTGTGTCGGATCCTCCGCCGGTTTAGAAAGACTAGCAGTAACTGTAATAGACAAAGTCTTTGTCAACGAAGGAACACTTCAGAGAGTAATGACAAACAGATTTTTCCACCTGTAAGTTCTGCGAGATCAGCTCCATACCAGCGGTCGTCTAATAAATCTGCTCAGTTGTTTTCAAGCATGTGACCAAGTCTGACCGTAAAACTCAAAGAAGACTGAACGAGACTTGAATGATTGCTCGATAGTCTGACACTGGTTTTCTTCTCAACAAGGTGTATCGGGAAACCCAATTGCAGTTTGACTCTAAAGACCTGTGAAAATTGGACAATGGAGTTATTAAGTAATGTTTTCTTTACTGAAGAGTCTAAGCTTACTCTACGGATTTCCTCAA
The DNA here is from genome assembly GCA_009176605.1 of Armadillidium nasatum. NCBI lineage: Eukaryota > Metazoa > Arthropoda > Malacostraca > Isopoda > Armadillidiidae > Armadillidium > Armadillidium nasatum. The sequence continues at coordinate 349,244 of SEYY01020770.1, read as the reverse complement.
GTATGGAAACGTTCATGAGAGTTCTTTGACCCTTTCAACATTTAACCAAGGGTCATTTTCAGAGGCAGTTCTATGATGGTCTTGGCTGACATAAATTTGGGAGCTTGCAAGGGGTGCATGTAGTGAACAAAGAGACTTTAGTAGCAAAAAAGTATGTGGTCGACATCCTTCAGGTATATGTAGAGCCCTTTGCTCCTTTCATTGCTAACACATTCTTTTTACTCCATGACAGTGCCAGACTTAACACTGCAGAGGTTGTTCACCGTACATCGAAAATGTGTAAATCTACCTTCTGTCTGTATATGCTAAAGTTCTGGAATTGAATCCTACAGAATATGTTTATTAAATGTTTGGAGGTGAATTGGGACAATATCTCTGAAAACACCATCACCAGTTTGTTTAATAATTACCGAAGGTTGAAGGTAGAAGAGGAAGGAAGAGGCACCAAAGTAAGCATTACCTACAATTAACCAGTGTGTGTGTTACTTTTTTCATTTTTTCACTTACATTACACCGTGAATATCCCATCTTCGTCTTTCTCTTCATTATTCAAATTGACCCTCCAAAATGCAAGACAAATAATTTTCAACAATATCTAACAACAGGACGTTATAAGCAGCCTAACCAAGTTGTGGTGTCATTTTACCATAAATGCGAGTGATACGCTAATTTAGTACTGAAATATATGTATATATTATATATATATATATATATATATATATATATATATATATATATATATATATATATATATATATATATATATATATATATTATATATATATATATATAATCCATAGAAGAGTGCTTGGAATCACTACTGGGACTACGTGGTATTTTGCTTGGGTGCTTTTGGGTTACAGGATCAACCAACCAGTTACGCAAAGCCAATTTTGACACAACAACTGTTGCGACGAAATAAGCAATAATAAAACAGAGAAAAACTTTCCGTACGCCAGAATTCGAAACCATTGACAACAGCGTTGCCATTAGACAATGCACAGAAGTCCTTACCACTGTGTTACTCCGGATCTCCAGTAAAGAAGGCATAGTAGAACAGGTTTCAAGCTCTTCTCATTCGAATCACTGCATCCACTCGGTAGGGTCTTCTGTACACTCTCTAGAGGTAACGCTGTTGTCGATGGTTTCGAACCTTGGCGTGTGGAAAAGTTTTCTGTCTTGTTATTGTTAATTTCGTCGCAACAGTTGTTGTGCCCATGAGAGCACTGCTTGAGTCTGGTTGGTTGCTCCTATAACCCAGGAGCATTTCTGCAGAATGGGTTCCAAGCACTTTCCTATGGATTTTAATAGGTACTAAGTTGCTACAGAGATTTGAAACAGAAGTTCTTGGAAATTGTTCTACTACTCCTTATTTTCTTGGAAGGAAGCAGTAGTTCAGTGGTAGAGCCTTCTGTACATTGTCTAACGGCAACGCTATTGTCAATGGTTATATATATATATATAATATATATATATATATATATATATATTATAATTATATATATATATATTATATATATATATATATATATATAATATATATATATATATATATATATATATATATATATATATATATATATATATATATAATATATATATATATATATATATATATATATATATATATATATATATATATATATATATATATATATATATATATATATATATATGTGTGTGTGTGTGTGTGTGTGTGTGTGTGTGTGTGTGTGTGTGTTTTAGAACTCTCAAACAATAAAAAGCTTAATGGCTGAAAGCACATGGCTTTAATTTATAATAAATTTAAAAAATTAGGTTTGAACCACAAAAAGGAAACAACAGAAAAGCTTTTCTTTAAAAAAAGAAAATATAGCGAAGTGAATATATACAGTTCGGGTAAAACTTTTAGTAGCGATCTTATTAAAATAATTTATATTGTAATTAATGAAATTGTTATTGCAATACATGCACTAACTGAAAAAGCCAAACACTTCTTCCTCAATATATATATAATATATATATATATATATATATATATATATATATATATATATATATATATATATATATATATATATATATATATATATATATATATATATATATATATATATATATATATATATATATATATATATATATCAGATCTGGGCAAATTCCTCACAACTTTCGCGCCTCTGCTCCCTGCGGTTCAATTTTCTGTGGCGAAATATCGAAAATTCCGAAAAAGGTGAGGAGGTTGTGAAATGTTGTGAAATGCTAACCTCCGAACGGACTCCCACGACTGAACCATAACATTCCCAGCGCGAATATCCTTTTGTACTGTCTTGAAGCAGGGGGCAACACTCTTGCTAACGATTCAAGAGGTCGGAGTCTAATCCCGGTACAGAAGACTAAAAATTTCAATATTTTGAACCACGAGTTGTGAGTGGTTCTGAAAAATGAATTTATCTGATAGTTTGTGAAAGAGATAGGGATCGAACTGACCTCGTTGCCACGTGTCATGATGTAGTCGGGGTAGTCCGTTGTGAGTTTAGCATGATAAGTATTCAGAGGAACTTCTCAACGCGATTTCCTTTTGTACTGTCTTGGAGCAGGGGGTAACACTCTTGCTTACGATCCAAAAGGACGGGGTTCGAATCTCGGTAGAGCAAACACTAAAAATTTCAATATTTTGAACCACGAATTGTGAGTGATTCTATATATATATATATATATATATATATATATATATATTATATATATATATATATATATATATATATATATATATATATATATATATATATATATATATATATATATATATATATATATATATATATATATATATATATATATATATATATATATATATAGTAGCATAATTGTCAAGCACCAGCACACGCGTGGAAGAGACAACCCTCTTTTCATCTTCAAGATCTGGCAGCGGTGGACGGGAAATGAACGTCAGCGTTTCGGAACAGGCTCAGACAGAACGAAAAATCTGTCTCAGGTTACTAGTTTCTAAAGTTGCACTGTTTTTTGGTTCTGTTCTACACTTCTACTGTTTCAAAATTCCTAATTAATTATTTTTTGGTTGTTAATTTTTATCAGTATATAGGGGTGTATAATCTAAGTTTAGAGCATACTTTATTATATTTTATTCAAATTTCAAATAGTAAATTATTTGTCTCCTTCAAATTAGCCATCTGCACTTCTATGTAATAGGTAATATATATATATATATATATATATATATATATATATATATATATATATATATATATATATATATATATATATATATATATATATATATATATATATATATATATATATATATATATATATATATATATATATATATATATATATATAATTCAGCATTCCTATAATGCCGAGAAATGCCTTTTGGCAGTACTTTAAGCCGCACAGCATGGAGAAGGGCATTACTGTTTGTCGACAAAAGATGCAGAGGTACGCCAACCGCAAACTTCAAGTTGAGTAGCAGTTCAAGAAAAGGATTGAGTGTTCATTTGCAGTCGAAGAATAAAAAAAGGAATTTGAAGAGTGTAAAATGCTGCAGAAATAAAAAAGTTTTAGAATCGACGAAAAAAGAACATCAATTATTGGAAAATGAAAAAGATTTTTCCGAGTATGACCCGCGTTGCTTAACGTTTCCTCTCCGCACCAGTACTGACTGAGTAGAGTTTCATCTGAATGACAATTCAAAGTTGGTAAGCGTTTGATTACTGACACGAACTCTCAATTACTTCCACAGAATGCAGAGATCCTCATTTGGTTAAATTGCAATGTTTTCGCAGTGGGTAATGGCACTTTATCTGTCCTCAAGGAGGCACAGGCAGTTCAAAAACAAAGATGAAAACACATGACATTAATACCAATTGGCTGCTGAGCTCTACATATTACCGCAGTCAAGCGGTAGTGAAGACAGCTACTGCGCGATGAAGGAGACTAATTAAAAGGAAATAAGGAATATTATTATTAATAAACTAAAAGGAATCTTATTAAAAAGAATGTTATCAACGTTACCGATATAAGTTCTTCTTTAAAATTTAATTAAGTAAAGTCGCTTTTGTATTCCAAATTTCACAGCACAAATTACGCTTGCGGTGTTAGTGATTATAATGCAGTAATGTCACATGTTTTATTTTCATTAAATAAAAAAAAAAAATTTGCAGCTTCATCGCTATCAGGCGCTTCCCAACGTTGGATCTGGGTTTGCCACTATTGTAAATAGTGACCGTGCACAGCAGAAG
>SEYY01020770.1:325000-327500 GCA_009176605.1 Armadillidium nasatum | reverse complement strand
AAATTCACCGAAATGCATCGAAACAGAGGTTCAAGAGCCAGAAAGAAAGGAAGGAAAGAATATCATTAGTAGTTCACCTTACAGAAGCCATAAAACCGATCAAAAGAAAGATTGGATTAAAGGAATCAAGATGTTCCCAAAATTGTCAGTTAATTAAGGACAGATTCATACTAAGGTTAAAGCAATAGAACGATAGCTAAAGATTTGAGAGAGGCCTACCTTTTCGGCGAAAGAAGGAAAGGTTGAAGTTGATAAATATACTTGGAATAGTTTAAGGGAGGGTACAAGCACTTTTTTCCTTCTGTACAGTAACTCCAGTTATATAAGGGTCTTATCTGTCTTTACTCTTCTCACATATGGGATGGTTCCAGTTCCACCTTTCTTTTGGATAAAATTGAGTCAAAGACTAAAAGATTAATAAACTGTCCTCTACTTTCAAAGTCCCTCGACCTTCTTCTCTGCGACCTGACGTTGACGCACTCTCTCTCTCTCTCTCTCTCTCTCTCTCTCTCTCTCTCTCTCTCTCTCTCTCTCTCTCTCTCTCTCTCTCTCTCTCTCTCTCTCTCTCTCTCTCTCTTCTATAGGTACTACAACGGCATGTGCTCGAGAGAGTTGACCTCTCAACATCCCACCACCAGTGCGTCACCAAGATTGTGTGAAATTCTAATTTAAACTTTTATGAAAAACCTTAAATGCAGTACAGTCTCGTTAACTTTAGGTTCTACTGACTACGACTGTAATCTAATAGGGTTAGGATCTGAGTAAGGTTGCCGTACTATTAGCTTTTACCATCATTCGAGTATCCGACAGACTGATTTCTTATAAAGTTAAAGCTTCTGAAAGGGTTGTATCATATTTTTGACATCTCCACTGATCTCAGACAAGATTGTGTAAACCGTTCGTCGGAGAGGGTTAATAGTAGAAGTCATAATACTGGAATCACTTTGGCTTCCGACCGATGACTGCTGGCATCGTACAAAATTGTGATTGCCATCTGTCTGAGAGAATTAATGACAAGGATGCTGTAAAAATTACAGCACATGCTTCCGACTGGCAGCTGGCTGTTAATGAAACGAAGATAGTATCTTCACTGGTGTTCAATCCCAATGGGAAAAAGATCCCTTCCAAGATTTCTACCCACCGAATATCAAGAAATATCTTAATCACAATATCTTTCCCAAAAATTTCCACTTTCCAGTAGACCATTCTTTCATCCATTTTAGTTCCAGTTGGCAAAATAGGAAAAATTTTCCAGTTTCTTGGAAGAAGGAATCAAACTACCTATATAGCTTTCACGTGAAATCGAAACACTGGATCAAGTTTACACTTCAGTGAGACACTTACCTAAAACGTTATCATATAAATAAGTTTGATGCAGTAATTTTGGAAAGTTATTTATTTTCACCCTATTATTATAAATGATACACACACCAATATGAAAAAAAAAATGAGTATCGCAAATATCGGAAAGGGAAGACTAGCTATTATTTTTGGTATTTGCTATTATATATCAATCATTTATTTCATTGTTATTTTCACTGTTTTATTTGTTATTTTGATTTTTTTTTTAAATAATCCAGACCAAATTTTTAGTTTCATTTCCGCGTGTTTCCTCTTATTTTCCATTTTCGAAACTTTAGGCAAAATTAATGATTTATGATTTATGATATATATATATATATATATATATATATATATATAATATATATATATATATATATATATATATATATATATATATTATATATATATATATATATATATATATATATATATATATATATATATATATAAGGTGGCACAGCCTTAAAGGGGATAATTTCAAAGTTATAAAAATTATGGTCTTACCTTCTAGAATTGTTCGAAATAATGCAAAAGTGAAATAAATTTTTTTTATATGAATAGAATATAATTTAAAGGTTGATCATAGGTTTTTAAAAATAAAATAATTTATATTTAATCAGTGGTAAATAAAATTTCCTTCACAAAAAATAGCTTAAGGCTAATATAAATATATATATATATAATATATATATATATATATATATATATATATATATATATATATATATATATATATATATATATATATATATATATATATATATATATATATATATATATATATATATATATATATATATATATATATATATATATATATATATATATATATATATATATATATATATATATATATATATATATATATATATATATATATATATATATATATACGATCTTTTAAAGTATATCTACCCACAGCCGATTGTAACGAAATTTATCTTATCTGTAGAACATCAGCCCAAAAGAACGAAAAAAAAACATTTAAAAAAAAAAAGAGAAACGAAAAGGAAATAAGTTATCGAGTTTTAAAAATCGAAAAAGTATCGGAAAATCCTGAAATGTAGTCAGTGTGGCGGGAGTTTATTTATAAATCTCATATATGGTTCATGTCATTTCCCTTTATTTTTTTCCTAACAAACTAGTTCGACTTAAC
>SEYY01020770.1:310000-312500 GCA_009176605.1 Armadillidium nasatum | reverse complement strand
AGACTGAAGAAACTGGTTTCATGAAACTAGTTTCGTGTTTCAGTGCACAAAGAGGAAACCCTTTATCTGACAGTTTCATCATCATGGGAGCAATTGATGGGAAATATGTCAGGATTAAAAAATTTAGCAATGCTGGATCTCGAAATATTAAATATAAAAGCTATCAATCAGTTTAAATAATATTCATGTTCTGATGCTGACGGTTACTTTATTACTGTTGATGTAGGAGGTCTTGGAAGAAAAAGCGACGCAGGCGTGTTTCAAACCTCTCGTTTAGGTTGTTGACTGGACCTGGACGGTCTTAGTATACTACTACCAGAACCACTACCTCTTGATGAAAACAATGAAACTAAGGTCCCCTATTTTTTTGTGAGGACGAGGCATTTCCTTTAAAACGGTATTTTATGAGACCATACCCAAGTGCCACTCTAAATGCTGAAAGGAGAATTTTTTAACTACAGGCTATCTTTGGCTCATAAAACGGTCGAATACGTATTCGTAATGTTGACAGCAAAGTTTCGAGTATTTCACACGCCAATGGGTTGATCTGAAGAAACAGTCAAGTCCATAATAAAGATCGCCTGTATCCTAAATATTTCATTCGTAAAAGTGAAGGAGTACCTTACACTGCAAGAAATCAACCTATCGACACTGAACTAAATGCGGGCCTTCCAAATCTACGTTATTTACAACTGAAATCAGCCAAAAGTATAAGAGAATACCTCACCAAATATTTTCTAATGCCTGGGGTTGCTATCCCTCCCCCAATGGCAACACGGAACCGAAAGTAGTGAAGAAGAGGGATAGGTGAATGTAGGTACTTCTTTAAAATGCTATACATTATATAATATGATGTTGAGCTACATGCTTGAAAATTATATGTTCTGAAAATAGAAACCTTTATCTGTTAAGCTTGACTTTTTATATCATTCACCTGTACTCATGAGTTCCTTTGCAGTGTTTTCCCATGTCTTCCGAACTTCGTCCCTGTTGCTGTATTCCTTTATGTTGATAGTGTACAAACAAGGAAAACCTTTCAACACATTCAATTAATTGAATGCTTTTTAAGTCACTCATTTAATTAAATAAGATGACACACACAACTGAACAATAAGCAAAACACAGTAATCAAAACTGAAATGATAAGAAATATAAACAACAAACATGAAACCACATGAAATTTGGTTTCGACGAAACCTATCTTTTTGGTTGCGTGAAACATGTTTGATGAAACCAAATGAACTTCAGTTTCAAGAAACCTAGTGTGCTCCTTCCTGTATGTTTTAAATCAAACGTTTCATGAAACCAGTTTCTTCAGTGTACATTCCGCCTAAGGGTTTCCACATACTCATTTAATACACTGTGAACGTTTAACACCGTATCTCGGTCCGTCTTCAGCACAAACTAAATTTTACAAATTTCTATTTTAAAATACAATCAAAATATAAATTCATTAACTATATATAAGATATTTAAAATAATAATACTTGCAATAAAAAAATAAAAAATAGAGTAATATTATTAATATTGAAATAAAATAAATAAAAATAAAAAGACTAGACTATTTTGGAAAAAAGGACTTCATTATTGAGTAAAAAGGACAATAGAAGAAGCTTCATCTTTTAAAGATGGGCAATGAGTTTTTATATATAAAACTTCAAAATCCTACGATCAAGAAGGGAAGATGCTTGTTGAAAAACAGAGAAATTAGATGAAGAAAAAGGGTGAGTATGTCCACTGTCTTTTATGGCAGAGTGTACAGGAGAGCAAAGAGGGTGGTCTGTTCTAAAGGAAACTCCTCTATGCTTTTCAATCCTCACTTTCAATTTTATACCAGTTTGGCCTATATATGCCGCATTACAGCTGGTACACTTAAATAAATAAATTAATGAGGATCTGAGAAGCATTGAGTGAGATTTCTTGTGTCTGAAGAAACTATAAATTGAGAAGGAGTTATAATTTATAAGAATGAACTGGCGATGCGGGAATGTAGCTTCAATTATAGCAAGAATATTTCTATTAAGATGAGATGTAAATGATCCTATATACGAAAGTTTTAAGTGTATTTTTTGTTCGAGTACAGAAGGAAAATGAAGAGTGCTTTTGAAGATATTAATGAGACACTCATTAATTAATAGTTTTTCCGCTTGGAATTTTGGGAATAAATTAAAATGGATAAGTATTTTCATAAATTTCATCTCTGTCATATATATATATATATATATATATATATATATATATATATATATATATATATATATATATATATATATATATATATATATATATATATATATATATATATATATATATATATATATATATATATATATATATATATATATATATATAATTAGAGATGGGTAGCATGTCATATTTTCTCATTTGCGGATGCAGATGCGGATATGCGGATATTTGAATTTTCGAAAGTGCGGATGCGGATGCGGATGCGGATATTATATGATATATATATATATATATATATATATATATATATATA